>JANPWX010020199.1:599369-620447 GCA_024734555.1 Trochalopteron elliotii | reverse complement strand
CGGCCGCCTCCCGGCCTGCGCTCCCTGCGCGGCACTGTGTTGGCGGCGGGGGGCCGAGCCCCGAGTCGGGAAGGGGCTTCTGCACCACTTTCCTTTCGGGGTACGTGCAAAGTCGCCTTGATGTCTGTCAGTTCGTAAGCATAAAAGAGGTTATGTCGGCCACGTGCGCTGTGTCCCGGAAAGCGCCGCTGCCAAGGCCGCGTCCCCAGGGCGAGAGGGAGCCGCCCGCTAAGGTGATGCGCAGGGGGCTGCGGCGAGGCCGCGAGGAGGAGCAGGACCAGCTGCCGTGGTCGGGAGAGAGCACGAGCTGTATGGGTGCGGAGGCCGAGGCGGAACGGGCGGCGCCGCTGAGCGACGAGCGGCGGAGGCGGCAGCCTCTAGAGCCGAGAGCGCTGACGACGGCATCGGCCAGAGCGGTGGAGGAGGAGGAACGTCTGGAGCGGGAACATTTTCGCAGGATCATCAACGCGTTCCGATATTACGGGTAATTGTGGCCTGCCGCCTGGGCATGGGGCCGTGCGGGGGTCCCTCCGCTGCCGAGCGGCCCCGGCAGGGTTCGCAGCAGCCCCGGACCCCGGAGCAGGGCGCTCTTGGTGCGGCCGCCTCCCGGCCTGCGCTCCCTGCGCGGCACTGTGTTGGCGGCGGGGGGCCGAGCCCCGAGTCGGGAAGGGGCTTCTGCACCACTTTCCTTTCGGGGTACGTGCAAAGTCGCCTTGATGTCTGTCAGTTCGTAAGCATAAAAGAAAGCGTCAAACCTGAAAAGGGTGTCTTGAGGTCGCTTAGGAGATAGAATGTTCTAAGGCACTGTAAAGCCTTCAAAACGATAGTATCTCCTGCTGGCAGAGAAATGCAAAGTGATGTTTCGATTATGGGTGGTAATTCTTGAAAGACGTTTTACTTTGCAGAAGGTATAAGACCTATTGCTAGGGATAATGGATGCTGTTTTTAATAACGTCTCTTCTGCAGAAGAGGATTTGCTGGCTCCATACGAATGAGCCAGCAGTGGTGGGGACACCCAGTTTTAGGACTGAATCCGTTTAGTAGACGAGGAAGCAAATCACATTGTAAGGCAGCGGAGCCTGGCTGGGAGAGTCCAGTCCTCTTCAGTGTTTTGGTAAACCGATTCCCGTTTCTAGGTATGGGAAGGAGGTTTGTACTTCAGCTAACGAAGCCCCATCATGTGGCTCATGACTGTGTGCTGGACCCTTGTTTGTCTATGTAGCAGAAGCATAATAAGTACGTGGCAGTGAGGTTCTTGGTAGGAGTGGGTGATATTTATATAATTTCTTCTGTTTGACGTTTTCCCATGTAAATTTCATTTGTCTTCCAGGACGAGTGTTTGAGCAGGAGGTTGATCGAATGACTCTCTGATGTCTCTTCCAGAGTGAATTCTCTAATTCAGTTTGCACATGTCAAAGACCTAGTTAGTAACCCAGTTACCATTTGCTACTAGTGCAATTCCAATCTGTAATTTATTCATATTAGTGGTATAACTGTACCCTCAGGCCTTAGAAACTGGGAATATCTTTCTCAGCCTTTTGCTGAACTGTGGCTTTGGGTTGCTTTTGAATGCTTGTTTCAGTAAAAACATAGGAAAAGGATGTGACTCAAATTTCCAGTACAAAAATTCAATGAAATTACCTGTCTCAAAGAAATAATCAGAAATTTAGGTGAAATTTAGAAATTACATATTTTGGTACTTACTAAATGAAATTTTTCTTCATTGATGTAGATATTTCCAGTCAACTTGGAAACATCTATATGAATAAGACAGTAACATACTTTCAGATGAGTCCAGATTTGTTCTTGTCTTCTAGACATAAACAGAGATAACTTTGTTATTTGTAGTTTTTGTGAATTGAGTGAATTATTCGTTCTGCTAGATGGTTATAATTTAGCATAAAAGAGTGGAGAATTAGGTTCAAAGGGTTTTTTTGCTGATAAAACTCTCAGGAAGATGTTGTTGAGCTAAGCTGATATGCTTTGTGTAGAGCATCAGTTTATTTTTTCTCTTGTTTCTTGTCCATGAATGTAATTTTAAACCAATGTAGCTATTGCAGTGAACAAGCCCTTCTCAGTAACATGTGAATAAGATATTATCTGGTCAAATTTCCAGAATGAGGTTGTAACTAAAGTGCCAGCAATTGCAGCTGTCTCTCATAATGGCTAGTTTTTTCAGCTTTATACTGCTGTATATTGACACAAGACTTGGGAAATTTTAGTATGACTTGACCAGCTGAAATAATTTGATGGTCAAAGGGTGAATATCTCTTACTGAATTCTCTCTCTACAGTCATGACTGTGCTTAGCGACTATACTTCTGTCAGATTAGACAGAAATCAAATCTAGCAAAATTTCAGAAGAGTCAACATTTTAATGAAACTTTTATCCTGGAGGAGTGGAAAATTATTTTTAGCTTTCGTCAGTTACATGATCATGTTCACAGTACTTATGAGGAATATGCTGTGAAAAAAAGATAGCTTAGTATCTTAGTGTGGCTGCCAGAACTCTGGTATGGTCCATCTGAGACTTTCACAGTTCTCTTAAAAGCAATGGATTTTGAGGATCCCAATTCCCACTCCACATCTTGTTATTTCTGTAACTGAACCTTACCACTGCATTCAAATTAATTCAATTGAAATTGGATTTGTGAAACAAACTTGGGAGATTGTTGGTTGCTAAATTTCATAGACCCATGTGTTAAGGTACTGATTTCCTGCTCTGGATGAGTGGCTGATGACAAAATGATAAGGAGGAAGGAAGAGTCCACTGGAATGTGTTAAATAGAGTGATAATGTAGAACTGGAGCTCAAAAATTTTTTTTCCCTAAAAAAATTCTATAAAACTTGTTCATCAAAATTCTAGAAAACTTGTTCTCTGGTAAGGAACTACAAAGTCTGGTCACTTTCTATGTATAAAAAAGATGAATAATTGTAATTGGAACAGCTTAGAGTGAATTATTTACATGTGTGTATATTGCTTCTAAATATTTAAAACTTTTGCTTTTTAGAACGAGTATGCATGAACGAGTGAACAGAACAGAGAGGCAGTTTAAGTCTCTCCCACCTAACCAACAGAATCTTCTTCCTCAATTTCTTCCTCACCTTGACAAGATTCGGAAGTGCATTGATCATAATCAAGAAATACTTCAAACCATTGTGAATGACTGTGTTCATATGTTTGAAAATAAGGAATATGGAGAAGATGTATGTTAAAATGGACTTTTTTCTTGTTCAAAAATTAAATTCTGTATGCTTTGGGATTTTCTACATTTGTTTTTAATACCTCAAACCTCCAACTTTCTTTTCTTTTGCCTTCCTTGTTTTATCATTTCTTGTTTGCTCACACTGTTCTCACTCTTATCTTTCACATTTTGCAAAGCTGACGCTTAATGAAGCTGTTTGTCATTAGTTCTGTTAGTTACACTTAGGAAAACTAACTCTGAATCTGGCAAATTATTGTAAAAAACTGAATCTGGCAAATCATTGTTTTCACTCCAGAGTTCTAGCTTTACCGTGGTTACATTTTAAAGTTATTTTTTTCTCTTAACTATAAGGAATATAAGTGGTATTGTCTGTCTTACTGTAGGTTATTGTATGTTACAACATTGTAAATTGGTTGCAATTCTAGATTGCAAGTATTTTTAATGTTGTTATTTGTAAACACATTTTACTACTTGACCTACTTTCTATCAAAAAAATTACCCCAAGACTTAAAGGACTGACAGAGATGGAAACCAAAGTCCTCCGTGGATACAGGCGAGACACAGTAATGGGCAGCTCTAACTTAAGCTTCTCAGTTTTGCCTTATCAGTATGTAAAGGGATCCATTTTTCAGGGTAAGCAGTTCAGCCTCTGCACTGGCTAAGCCCTGCTCCTTTCCTGAATAAGGACTACCAGTTGTGCTTTGCTATGTGTTGGTTTTTTGATGTGGAAACTGGATTTTGAATGCCAAAGAGAGGCCAGCAAACTCAGTTTGTATAGCATATTAGGGTGGATTTAAGCCCGGATCCCAGGAGTGAAAGGGAAGTGTTTTGTCAGCTGATACTCCCAGCAGTTCTTGCAGCATGGCTTTTTTTCCTCTTCATAATTTGCTTTCCTCCCCAAGACTCCAGATACTTGGTACATTTTCCACTAACTTTTTTTCTCTCCACTTTATTCAGGGAAGCGGGAAGATTACACCAGCTTCAACGTTTGACATGGATAAATTAAAGTCCACATTGAAACAATTTGTTAGAGACTGGAGTGAAGAGGGAAAGTCTGAGAGGGATTCCTGTTACCAGCCAATTATTAATGAAATTATAAAGAACTTTCCAAAAGAAAGATGGTAATAGTGTCTTAAAACTTATATTTATGTGGACTTACACTGTTGCACAAATCTGAAACAGAATTTATGGAGTAATGAAAAGCTTTGTTTCAAAAGTAGAGAATTTTTTATGAACTCAGTGAAATTTGTTTTTCAATCAAGAAAGTTTTTATTTCTAATACAAGATGTTGGAAAAGAAGCTTCAAATAAGCTTCACAAAACAATACCAGGTAAACCAGTAATAATTTTTGTTGTTGTTGTTCTGTAGCTGGGTGTAACGATATATGTAAATCTTCCAAATTAGAGACTTCAGAAAGTTAACTCAGTTGTGCTTACTGAGGTAAAGCTTGCAGGTTAGTGGATTCTCGGATTGTGTCTGCTGCAGGTGAAAGGAAGTACTCTGTGACAGTGGGAAGTAAGTCTTTGGCTCTTCTTTATGGAAGGAGGAAACTTAAACTCTACTGCAGTTGCACTTAATTGCATTAAGAATTTACTCTGAAAATAGTGAATTCTAATCTTGGTTTCAGACACCTGTTCTGAAACATTTCTTAAAAAAAATTAGTTGCATGTGTGAGGGGCATTTTTTAAGTATTGGCTTGTTAACAGTGCCAAAGTAGTCATTGATGTAGGAGTTTTAAGTAATTTAGGTAGAAGCATACTGGTAAAGTCTCAGAAGGTTATAGTGCTATAAGAATTCCATGTTTATTGGTTCTCTCAATTAATTAACCCAGTCATCTTAAAGTACATTTTAGTTTAAACTTAGTAGCCTAAAAATTCGAGAATTTTTATTCATAAAGGTAGCAGGCCACAACTTAGGTTTGATATAGCAGGGTATTATTGTGGTGTTTTTTCTCTCTCAGTAATTGTTAATAATGCTCTTGTGCAAATTTGAAAAGTCTCTTCCACTAGCCATTGTTTAATTTCATTAGTAAAGACCATTTGTGGTGGGAGAACATGGGGTGTAGATGGTTTCTATTTTGCCTTGAACTGACTTACCTAAAGATACATACACCTTTAAAAATGTTCTGTCTGCAAGTGAACTGTGTGCAATTTTTCTAGTGCTAATAGGGCCCTACATAACACAGGAAATGAATTAAATACTGCAGGTATACCTCTGATGTGTAGATCTGTAGGAAAACTCATGGTTAGTTTTGCAAGAAATCACTCTAATTTCCCAAGTAACAATTCAGCTTTTTCTCTTGTATCCTAGCTGTTAATGGATTTTGGTTATGGGAGAGGTAGCTTATGTCAAATCTTAAGAGGTTCATGGCTGAGGCTGGAAAATCTTGACTTCTACATTTTTCATCAATGAACTCAAAACCTTCAATTGACATTAGGAAGCAACATGTGGTAACAAATGGGGTGAATCTGAAGTTGATAGCTTTGTGCTTCTCTACAGGGAATTCTCATAGCTGTTGTCAAACAAAACTAATGTGGCAGAGCATTGGTCCCTGTTGTGGTAGCTCTGCAGTACCATTTGAGTTTTGTTTTGTCTCTGCTGAAATCTCAATACATTGCTGTATGTATCAGACATCTCTACTACAAGTTTGAGTTTGTCAAACAGCATTTTTTCAAATTTCTAACATGTGTGTTACTTAAATTGTTGTGGGACTGTGGTAGCACTTAGGTAAAACCTTTTCTCTGCTCACGTATTGTTAGCTACAATGTCAGCTCACTCATTTTTCCTGGTGACTGAATGCTCTCCTGATTAGGTGTACTTACCTTTTTGAGATGAGAAGCAGAGTCATGTACCTTCAAGCTTAACTGGCAGTGCCACTTCACCCTTGTGCAAGAAGTAACTTCCGTGGCAGGGTTGGCTAGCTGGTCAGTCTGGGATTTTTATACAAATTTTATGCAAACTTCACTCTCCAGTGACAGGACCTGAGAGAATCATATGCAGCTGAGTCAGGGGAGGTTTAGGTTAGATGCCAGGAAAAAATTCTTCACCCAGGGGGTTGTTGAGCACTGGAACAGGCTCTTCAGGGAGGTGATCACAGCACCAAGCCTGTGTGAGTTCCGGAAGTGTTCAGACAATATTTTTAGGCACATGGTGTGACTTTTGGAGTGTCCTGCATAGGCCCAGGAGCTGGACTCTCTTACCCTGACAGGGCTGTTCTAGTTCAGCATATTCTATGATTCAGTGATTTTGGAGTGGAGAAGGTGTTTCAGTTTGAAGGGATTGATGAGACCTGAACTGACCACAGTGCATTACTCTGTCTGTTGTTTATAGTGGGAGAGGACTGACCGTGGACTCTAATGTGTGAAAGAAAACGGTCAACCTCAGAATGCAACTTTGCCTTGCTTTAGAGTTTCCTTTTGTAGCACAGGGCACTGAAGTCTCCTGAAAGGATGGAATGAAAGTGCTAGAGTAAAACTGCACTGGGTGAAAGTGAAATGAAAACTACTTTATCTAAATGTTTTTTGTGTTGAAAATGATAAATATTTTTAATTTGATGCTGTCAGTGCCAGTCATCTTTTACTTTGTAAAAGGAATTGCAGTACTCATCAAATTTGTAGTACTCATTGGAATGGTACATTCCGTTTCTAGTTGACATAATTTGTTGACATTATTAATTCCATGCATTGGAATCATGTGAAAATGGAGTTTAAAATTTTGAAACTACTCAAGTATGTTTCACTCTGCATGCACACCTTGTAGTGTTGCAGTTTGCAAGATTGGTGTGTATGGGTTCAGTTGGTGAGTAAACAGCAGGAAAAGCAGCGAAGTGTTGTATGTGCCTGCTCTTTGGGAAGCAGAAGTAGTACAAGCAGTGGTTGAAAGGAGCTGTAAATCAGAATAGTTATTTAGTAGGTGCTACTTAGCATGTGTTATCATGTGTTTCAGCCTAGTCTTCTGATGAGGCTGTCATCTATAAATAAATTAAATGGCAAAAGCTATTCCTGCCTCTTTCTGCTTTGCACCTTAAGAGAGAATCTGTTAGCAGAGTCAACAAAAGCAGTTTTAAGTAAATTCCATGAGATCAGGTCTTCCTGAAGAACTGATAGATTTCTTGCATTATTCATGTTGGAATTTGTGTTTCAGCTTGCAGGAGCTCTGTAATATTTAAATGTCTTGGATTTCTTGAATTAGAATGAACCTACTTGCTGTAGGAGAAAATAGTAAAATGTAGATAAGTTTTTATTTCTTTATCAGTGTATTTATTGAAGCATTTTTATGGGGAAGTATCATAAGTTTTTTTTTGATTCCCCTTGTTTTCAGTCATCTTGGTTTCTTTTCACTTCTCGTGTTGCTCTTCCTGCTTATGTGAAATGATGTAAAGATCATCAGGTTATTCTCCAAAAGAAATCTGTGAAATAATTAACTTTTTTTGTTAATTATCATTCTGTGGCCAAAACCAATATACTTAGGTGTTTTTCCCAGTTTTCTCGTAAACTAGACCTCTAGAATGAGCTATAACTTGAAATTCATCTATATCATGCTGTCCAGCAATCAGTGTGTTTTCCAGGATGCTGACAGAACACCCCAAAAGAAATCACCCGAGCTTAGTTTTTTTTTAATATGAAAAACAACTTATTAGTTCTGAGCCCAAGCTTGACTATACTTCTTGGCTGTGCTCAGTCACATTTATAGTGGAGTTGAAACTTCTGCTTTATTGGAATTTTATTTGACTTTATATGAAAGGTGTCTGTCCTTGCAGGTCTTTGTACTTAGCCTAAACTTTGCTTTAAACTTTGGATGTAAGAGCAAATATTTTGTCAGTGTTCCTGCATCACTGAGTGCTTTGTGGGTCTTTAATGAAAGTATATAAAACTCGGCTGCCAGATTTGGAGAATTCCTCTTCAAATGATTGTGCAGTTTAGCATTTGTCTTCTGAAAAAAAAATCACTGACAATATGATTGAAGTAAAATAACAAAATATGGGATGCTAAGAATGGCGTCTGTTTATGATCTAAATTTACAGAACTCATACACACTGGGAAAGGAGTTCCACAGTGTGTTCCTGTGCTGATATTTCCAATGACCAGAAGCCCTCATCTCAGTGTGAAATATGTATTTATTAATTGAACTGCAGTGTTTAGTTTATGCAAATGAGGTTTGTGTTTGATCAGACACTCTCATTTTTCTTTTGTTGAGCATGTTTACCCCTTCAGCACCATTACTGTTTATTACAGCACAGTAGACATGAAATAAGCCTCCATTTTTATCATGTTTAATTTCCCCCTTTTAAAAATGGTATGTTTAAAAAAAGGTAAAATCTTCATTAATATCAACAGTCTTCTAAAGCTGAAAATATATCACACTGAAATATGTAGTGTGAAAAGGGCGTGACAGATTTGTTTCTGGTATTTCTCCACTGTCTTTTTTAAGAGACTTCTGCAGTTTCTGCAGTTGAGCTGAATAGTACCGTGCAGCTCTTTTCCCTGCCGCTTGGCCAGCAGCTTTCCCCACACCTGTCAGATTAGTAGGCTGCTGGTACTTCCTCTTGGCCCACTGGTATTCAGTGGCTACTTGTTGGATACTCATTTGTGTTCCTAACTGCTGCCAGATGTGTGTCTTAGAAATCCTGTCCGTGTTGACTGATTGAAGGCTGGTTTTACTTGCCAGTCGCTTTGGGTTATTGTGTTACTGCAGTTGTTGTTTTGTTTCTTTTTTTAGTTAACTTTGTAACTGATGTAATCACATAACCACGAGAGAAAAACTTTTTTCTAGCCTCTTCAAGGATCATAGCCATTAAAAAAGCAATTTCTGTGCAATTAAAGATTTTTAGCTATTATAAGGATTCAAAAGTCAATGTAATTCATTGGCAGTTTGTCACAGACAGGTCATTTTCAAGTCTTGAAAAAGGTGTTAGGCAATTTTTTTCTAATTAGGGGACACTATCAACAGTCACTACTTATTATGCAGTAAGCTTACCACATACACAATTTTTTGAACTATAAATTCAAAAATATGCTCTTGGAAGGTTAGTGTCAATGTTAGTGGACTGAGATTTGATGATACTGTATTTTATTAGCTGTGCTCCTTGCTGAAATGAAGCTGGTGACCAGGAGCATTCTCCAGCAACTTATATGAAGAGTAGGGATAGAAATTAATTTGCTAACAAATTTCTGGACTTTAATAACTTAATAAAGGTGCAAACAAAAATGTAGTTAAGTCTGCACTAGAAAAAGAGAATATAAGGCTATTTTCTAAGAGAGAATTGGGAAAATTAGTTTAGAAGTACAAAAACTTTATATTGTGAATGAAAAGATACAAGACAACTACAGGCAATTTAAAATCAACTCACTTGACTGTTAGAAGCTTTATCTTGTTTCAGAGTGCATAAAGATGCAGATTTCAAAATGTGAACATCCCTGCATATCTATTAGCTACTAGGCTGCTTTAAGAAAAGACTTTTCTTCTAATCATTGTGTTGTAATCTTGAAAGTGGTTTATGCCTTATCATCCCATTTATTATAGAAGTGTCCACATGGGGGTGCTAAAATCTGTGTAGAGCTGGTCTAAAGATTTCATAAATGAAGTGAAATTGTAAAGAAATGGAGAAATAGATTAGGTTAGAAAATCCATTTGAATTAACCAGTGTGAATAGGAAGAGGTGTAAGATAGAAGCTTTTCTAGCTTCTACCAGAAAGCACATTTTCTTCTTTGTTCTCCTGGTTCCTTATTTTCAAAAATTTTATATGGAGTGTGTCGTTTTCTCCTGAAGTTTTTTTTTTTTTCAGTAGGACTTTGGTGCTAGCTTTCTTCTGGTTTCCCTTGTAGAAGAGAGGTAATGAGAACTGTTGCTTCACAGGAGTGCTGTTAAGTAGTAACAAAATCTTCATTTCCTGCTTCTTGTTAAGTCAGAAAAAGAGGGTGTATGTATAATGGAATGGAAATGACTTGAATGATTTTCCATTTCAGAGATTTCACTAACTACATGATCAAAACTCAAAAGGCACTGTTAAAACTGCTTTGTTAGATTGTGTAGCCTTTAGAAAAGAGTAATAGTTCCTTTTGGTTCTGGGTAATAGTATTCAGAAATGTACAGCTTTTAGGATTTATGTAACTCCTTTAATCATCTTCATGCTTGTGCAGCATCCTTTCTCTTTTGAACTCTTTCTGGCATTCTGAATTTTTAAGTAGTCAAAGGTTTTGTGTTTTGTTGGCTTTTATGCTTTGGGACTGCTGATTGTGGTCTCCTTCATGTAGTTGCATATAAATTGGTAGGTGTATTTTTTGTTTCTGAAGGTGATAAGCAAAGCAGTGGGGAGATGTATGAATATTCATACTCTGGTGTATGAAATTGTGAACTCTTAAAGTCTTGTTTATGGCTGGAAACTGAAAATTTTTTTTTTAGATTAGGAATCTTCAATTTGGCATGGGAATGGTTTCTGTTTTATAAGTGAAGGTTTGATTGCATTGTGGTGGAAGTGTGATGGTTAGAATATGTGTGTATTGCCTTTTTCTGCCTCAAAGAGGACCGAATTTTGGGATTCTTAGTTCTGTTTGTTAGTTGCTGCACTTGGGAAAGATTTTTCTAGGTATTTCAATGAACACACTGCTGGATGTTTTCTGGTTTTCTTCAGCTTGATGCCTAGTTTTGGGTAGATGGTTAGAGAGCTGCAATGTACATTGAGTTAGGAAATATGTCACTTAGAGTACTTTGGGGAAACACGTGAGCAGCGTATGAAGAACCCACCATTGCTGGAACAGTCACTACTTTAAGGATTTTACATTCTGAATTGTTCATCAGATTGTGGAGATTTTATGTTTTCATTTCTCATGTCAAAATACTTGGGGTTTTGTTTTTTTTTTTTCTTGCAAGGTAACAAAAGATATGTCTAGAATGCTTTCCCGATTGTTAGTGGGGCTTAAAGAAAAATACATTGTGCTATATGATAATACTCTTCAATTCACCTGAGAAATTTTTGGCTGGATAATTCTAGAACTTTTAAGGAAAACAAATTGTGTATAGCAGTTGTGCTCTGTATTCTGAATGAGGGTTGTATATGTTTTTTTGAGTAATTTCTGTGAATTATTTTGACTGTACAATTAACCAATCTGATGAGAGCAGGCTCAGTTTCCATTTTAAAAGTGAAGTCATACAGGAGACGTTATATAGTATCTAAGTATATGGTGGGAAAAATGTTTGGCTGGACCTCTAAGTTGTGTTAAGGGGTATCAGATAAAGACTTAACTATTATTTTTGTTCTGTTGCAGGGATTTCTCCAAAGTTAATATCCTGGTACCTGGTGCTGGGCTAGGTAGATTGGCGTGGGAAATAGCTATGCTCGGTTATGCTTGCCAAGGAAATGAATGGAGCCTCTTTATGCTCTTTTCTTCTAACTTTGTACTCAACAGGTATATAGCTTATGTTTTACTTGCTGAATAAAACCTAGAGAGGCAAAATTATAAATGACAGAAGTCTGAATATTATATACGTCTCACAAGAATAGATTTATAAGTCATACTACAAGGCACACATACTCACTTTTTAGAGTGCTTTAAGGAAAAAGTCTTAGGGATAAAGAGGGAAGGAAGTATTGTATCTGAGTCATTAAAATTACTGGAAGCATGGCTTTCATGTTAAGTTTTGAGATTTAAAATCTCTAAATTCTACAACAGATTTTCTCAAAATTTTGATTAGATTTCATGATTTATTTCACATTATTTCACGTGTTTCTGTAAAATGGACACCTATCTTACTGTTACTGAATGTGGGCTAGTAAATACGACCTAAATAAATGTTACTTAGTGGTGGTGATTATTAACAGAGGACACGTGGTGTAAAAAAAAGTATCACATTCTATACTAAAATTTTAACACGAAAAACAGTAATTGAAGTGTGCTAAGCAAGAGGCTAAGAGTTAATAGTTCCACAATCATGCTCAGAAAATAAATTTAAATGTAGTAAATTTCTGTTACAGAAATGTTACATGTTACAGGTTTTACTTAAAATTTCTGTATTTGATATTCTGCTACTTGCATTGGAATTACCGTTTTCAAAATGACCTGTTAGAGAAGAAAAAAGGCAGCACATGCAACTATTCTATTAAGAAAGAGAGTGGGAAGGCTACAGGTGGGCAAATACTGAAGGAGGTCTGGAGTGTGGATTTTTTTGGGGGGGGTTAGTTCCAAGTTCACAGAGACAGAATTTGACAGTTTATCAGTTTGAAATTATACACCTTTGCTGAAAATACCTAAACTCTTGGCTTTTTTTTCTGTATTACCATATTGTTTTGGAGACTGTTTCATAGACTGATTGTCCACAGTGCACTGTGATGCTCTTGCATCTCATACAGCTTACTGTTCAAAACAAGGGGAAAACACTGCATGATGCCTGCTGCATATCCTCATATAGCAGTAGTGCTCCGTGTAATGACAATAGGTCTTTACTGGAGGTTCATTTGTTCTTTTTTTTCCTGCATTATTCTCGAGTGACTCATTTGGTGGTGAAATTGTATATCAGTTGTTCTGACTGATGCCTTTTAGCTACTAAAAGGAAGCCATATTCCTCTCATGCTTTGGAACTTCAAAGTAGCATAAAAGCATTTATTTCTCATATTTTGGAGCACTGGTCAGGTGTCACAGAGGTTAGTTAACTTCACCTCGACCCTCTGATGACATGCTTCCCTGTAAAAAGAGTCTTTGCCCATATGTGAAATAATCGTAAAGATTCACGCTTTATTAATGGTTGTAATTTTAGCATCTAATGCTCATGTAGTGTTCCTGTTTATGTGAGGTATTTAGCAAAGAGGCATATATGCATTAAACTTCCTAACAGTATGAGATTTTGGACAGCAAATTTGAGTGCTGTGCAACTGCTGTAATCTTCATCTTTGCTGGACAAGTTGTTAGCATGGAAGAGAATACTGCTAGCATGACTGAGCAACAGTCAGTAGTAAAGTCCAAGCATTCCTTTCTGCCAGATGTCATGATGGGCTTGATGTCTCTGTTATGAAGGTTTTAGGGAGTTGAGGATTCCTTAAGTTTAGTCTTAAGTGGCTGTTCATGGTTACCCTTCTGAAATGCGCATTTGCTTTTCTGAAACTGGAAGAAACAGCAATTATCAATAAAAGCTGAAGATAAAATCTAAAGAAGAGTAGTCAGAAAAAAAATTGCAATTATTTTTTAACTGTAGTCTCAATTTAATTTATACTTGTTTTCAGTTGGTAAAAGCATGAGGATTTTGCTCATATGTGCTTACGGTTTTACAGCTTACAGCTTTACCTTGTTTCTCTGACAGTGGTTTATGTTTAGGAAGACGAAGTACTGTTTTGAATGTCAAGCATTGCTACATTAGGCTCCTAGATGTGGTACACTGGCTTAATATTTCTGTGTGCAAAGTGGTATTTGCTGATTTTCACACATTTTAAAAAAACCTTTTATATCTCTGAAATCATGGACTTCTGTTACAGTGGATAAAGTTGCATGGTATGATATTTAGAGTGTGTGTCACATTGTAACTGTGGTCACTGTAAATATCTGAAATTATTTAGAGATTGTTATTCTGTTGAGGAAACTAATTTGAGAACAAAGTGACCCTAGACTAGTTAAACTGCAGTGGCTCCAAGGCTGCTTCAGTCCTTGTATGGGAAATTCTGCTTTCCCTTGTACACATAAGGTTCTTACATGGTGTGTTTTTCTTCTTTACTTTCTGGAAAGAATATAATTTTAGATAAATCTTGACACTTGGAGGAGACTGCTAGTTGTGTTTGTTGCATGTCCATGAATGCCTTAGGATGAAAACAGTTATATTTTTATCTGTATACCAGTGGTGAGAAGTGAGATTTGACCTACTCATTTTTTCAAAACTGTCTTTTCAGCTGAATGTTGAACAGTGAATACCCTACCCCAGTGGAAAATAGTGAAGTGTGTCACACTTAAATATATTAGATTTTTATAATAGAATGCATAGTACACCTCTTTTGTTATAAGAATGGAATTGCCAAGGAGTGGAGTACTTGGTTTTGAAGTAAAAATTGTTGAAACTGGAAATGGAGGTTTTCAAGCTTGTATATGAAAAGAGATTGCTATTTTCTATTAAATTGGAACAGATTCAAAGTCTATGTGAACATGAACTCCTTTCTAATGTTTTTTTTTTTTAATTGCATTTGTAGTGGTTAGGGGGCTTTTTTGTTGTTTGGTTTTGGATTTGATTTTTTTAACCAACTGCATATATCTGATATTTATTTATATATGAAGAAAGTAGTTGAACGCTGTGTAATTGATGAACTTGCTGCTCAAGTTTTCGTTTTTAACTGATAAAGTGAAATAGAGATATGACATGGAGAACGTAACAAGTATTATTTCAAACACTTTATCACAAATATATTCTAATCGCCAGCCAAAATAGTGCACTGTCTATAACCCAGTACATTTCTTGCAGTTTATGAAGTGCTTGGTGATGTGTATTTTGTGGAACAGATACGTCCTCTGTTGTCTTTGAAAGAAAATGTTTTTTCATTTTTTAGTTACAAACTAATCTTACAGGACATTGGGAAAAGGTCACATAAATGCTGTGTTTTATCGCTTTTTAAAATGAGTTGGTTTAGTTAGTCATGTCAATCCAGAAACTCTGTTTTACAACATCTTTACTTAGTATGATTGCAAATCTTGTGTAAAGGTATTACAAACTTCAAATTACTACAAACTTAAAATTACTATTATTATGCTTTGCAAAATCGTGCTTGTTTATATTTTTGATTTTTAAAGCATCTTTTCAGTTAGCATCTGAAAAATGCTTTTGTTTAACTATGCTTCAAAACTTCCTACAATTATGGTTCAGTAAAGTGTAGAAAGTTTCCAAAAAAATCATGGAAGTAATGTTACTAGGTTTTGTTTGTTTGTTTGTTGTTTTTTGGTTTTTGTTGCTTTTTTTTTAATAGGAAGAGAGATGATCCAGCAAATCTCATCTTTATGGAATATAGCAAATCATAAATTTAATTAATCTTGCAAAATAGACATATGTGTTTTCTTCTCAACAGAAAAATAAGTTGGAGAAAATGATAAGTCATAAAATAAAATTCTAAAACTAAGGCAGTTACATTGTGGTAGTGATTTTGTGTCAGATTAAAATTAGTTTTTTGATCAGTTCATTATTATGGGCAGTCCAAAGTGTTGTGAACTAGATTAAATCTTCTGGCAAATGTGGAGCTGTTACAAGAACTTTAACTTGTATATTTCTAGATTATAGATAAGCAATTAGTTGAAACAAATTTTGCTGGTTTTTGTATTTTGCAGATGCTCTCAGATTAATTCATGTAAGCTTTATCCCTGGATTCATCAATTTAGCAATAATAGAAGATCTGCTGATCAGATACGACCAATTTATTTCCCAGATGTTGATCCTCATAGTCTTCCTTCTGGTTCAAACTTCTCTATGACAGCAGGGGATTTTCAGGAAATTTATTCTGAGTGCAGTGAGTAAATGCAATCTTCTAGGTTATCCATGTAACATCACATACTTTCAGAGTATTTGGAACAGATTATAAAGAGAATGGAAGTGTACCTACCAGTATTAAGTATAAAGAACGAGCTGTAGCAAGATTCTCTTACTCAGAATATTTCTCCAGCTGTATCAATAGGTCTGTTTCTTCAAATCAGCTTTTCTTCTAGTTACAGGAAACGTGGACACCTCCTTGTCTAACAGATCTTACAGGAGCCTTCCCTACAGCTGCTTAACATTCTGAAGAATCTATCTTTTAGCAGTAGAACATCCAAGACTGGCATAAATAAAGACTATTAATGTTTTTTATTTACAGAACTTAAAACTTTTGCTATTTCAAGAATACCTATTTAGAAAAAAACAGGGAGACTCATGCTTTGAAAGGTAGACTTCAAAAGCTCCTTCTTGTTGAATTGACTAAGTTAAAAACAGCTGGGAAGATATTCAAACACTGAGTAAAATGTTTTAAAGCTAAATTACTTTTGAAAGTACACTTCAGTGTGCAGACTTGTATTGTTCTAGATACTAACTAGAGAGGCCTAAATGACTGGGGATTTTTGCAGTTGTATTTTTAACAGTTGTCATAATGAAATTCATAGGACAGGTGAGTAATAGTGCACTAGGGCCTTCATTTATATAAAATGCGTTACAACATTTACATTTTACAGTATATAACATATATAATTTTATATAATGTGTGAACAGCTTTATTAAGTGAATAAGTAGTAATTATATGTAATATTGTAGTGTGTATATGTGTACCTATAGACACATGAATACAAGTCAAATGAACCCAAAGTTAAAAGAGTTTTCAATGTAAATCAAAATACTTTATTTACTTGCAAAGAAAATTCTGAGCCTTCAGCTGCTGTTAGTTGAAGGTGATTCTGATGGCATCAACAAATACCAGGGTTAAATGATGAACTTTTATAGGGTTAAAAGCATTGAAAACTAATCTCTGTATACTTTTGCTCTTTTTGTGCAGATACGTGGGACTGCGTAGCAACTTGCTTTTTCATAGATACAGCACATAATGTTATTGATTATATTGATACCATATGGAAAATACTAAAGCCTGGAGGAATATGGATAAATGTAGGCAAGTGTGACCAGCCACTCTTTTTGACTTATTTTTGACAGTATACTTGAAAAGTGTGTGTGAATAATTGTGTCTATGCAGTGAACTGTACAGCTAGAAAAATACAGGGCTTGGAAATTACCTCAGAAGTGTTGAAAATATGTTCAGATGTTTGCTAGTTACAATCAAGACAACGCTGTGATTTTTAAACAGGCAAGTAAATCTTGCTGGTGGCAGGTTTTGCATTCATCCTTCAAAGGTTTGTTTTTATGACAAATGTAGTATTCTGTGTTGTTTTTTGATATTTTTCTGAGAATACAGAACTTTAAAATACATCCTTGCTTTTTTGTTTTTTTTTCCAATGTCTAAGTGGTACTCTGCTGTGAAGCAGAGGTTTTGGGAATGAGATTTGATTGGAGTTTTCCATGGTGAAAGGATGTTAGACAAGACACAGGCAATAAACATTATGCATAGTAAAAATTGGTCAGTCACTGGTCAGTCAGTCACTCTCTCAGTCCCAGCCAGTCAGAACTCTAGCAGAGCTGCTAGGCAGACTTTTATATTCTGAGCTATAGAGACAGCAGCGATGCTTGACTGAAAGAAATTTTAAGATACAGAAAACAAAATCTGGTTGGAAATATTGCAAATTGTTGAATAAAAGCTAAAGAAATTAGTTTTCATTTTGCATTGATTCTGAAATTCATTATGAGAATCATATTCAACTAATAGCAATATGTTCTTTTGTCAGTATTTATAGAATCATAGAATGGTTTGGCTTGGAAGGGATCTTAAATACGATCCAGTTCCAACCATCCCTGGGCAGGCAACCTTCCCCATTTTGGAGTACGTGAATCTGGGTATAAGTGTTTGTTGCACTATCAGTATGTACTTTTGATTTTTAACACATATTTTGTCTTTCTGATCGCCATTTCTGTTGTATCTTTGTACATTAGGTCCTCTCCTTTACCATTTTGAAAACTTGGGAAATGAACTTTCCATAGAATTAAGCTATGAGGATATAAAAAATGTTATCCTGCAATATGGATTTCATGTAGAGGTAAGAAGGTGCTGTAGTTTGCAATAAGCAGTGTTGTTACGAATCAGACAAACTGCTTTGAATAAACCACCGTAAATTTAATTCAATACAATGGCATATATTGATGACATCTGGGAGTATTATATATATCTTACAAATTAGCTGCTTTTCTCATTTCATAAGAAGTATATAGATGAGCATCATAATTTAATAACCATGTAGCATTTTCTTGTATAGTTCCTGTCCAGAAGCTGTCTTGAAAACTGCTGCTTTGTTTTCAGGTGGAGAAGGAATCTGTACTGTCAACTTACACTGTGAATGAACTCTCCATGATGAAATACTACTATGAATGCGTGTTGTTTGTGGTGAGAAAACCAGAACAGTAGTGGTCTGAATAGGTTAATTAGAAAATAATGTTGGCTTGAAAGCTAGAAATGAGTATAAAATCAACTGGTGATGAATGGACACAAACTCAAATCAGTGGTGCCTTCTTGTTCCTAAGAGGATATAGATAGTGTCTATTTTCTTAATATCTCTGTTGCTATTCAGACATATACTATGCCATGCATATTCATGATACACTTGTGAAAGATTAAATGTTCACATGCATTGTCTTTGTGCTTTGGAATGCATTAAATATAAAAGCAAAAGTGTTTTCTTGAGAACAGAATTTAATGTTTGCCATAACTAGGCTAATTTTCTGCTAATGCTGCCCCATTTTTCATAAATTTGTAGTGCTTTTTTTTTTTCTACTTGATGATATTAGGAATGCATGGAGGTGCTTACTGTGCTAGCTGTGTCACTTTTAGAGAAGTATTTGTAAATGTATACTTAAATTATGAACTCTGAAATGGTTGGGAAGTGGTAAAATTATTCTTGACAGATAAAATAGTCATCAGAACTGTTAGAGCATTTTCTGTGAAATTGAAATAGAATATTTTCTTTGAGGTGAAATAGCATATTATACAAATTCTGATCTTTGGCTGTACCACTGTTAAAGGTTTAATCAAAAAACAGAACCTATAGAAAATTTGAAATACTACGTGAAAGCAGAATACTGAGTGAAGAAAAAGCAGAATATCACAGAGAAGTAGTATGTTAACCTCAGTTCAGGAGAGCACCACTTGATCAATCTTAGTGTTGGCGCTGAAATGCTTTGCCTTCTTGAAATACACTGATTTTAAGTCATCTTACTGTTTTAGCCAGAACTTTTAAAGTTGATAAACATAGCTGAGTTATCCATGCCATGTGTAAGTAGGACAACATAAAAATACCTGTCAGAACAGTGCAGTTACATGTAAATATGTGTTATAACCTAATTACTTCCACCTGAGCCAGGATATGCATCCGAAATAGTATACAATTTCCTTGTAACTTCAGATCCTTTACCCTTGTAACTTTTTGTTTCCTCCTACTAATTTGTTTTTTTTTCCCTAACAGATGTGGGTTAGGTGAATATTTAAACTACAAGTCACAATACTATACAAGAGGCTGTCATGTCATATACAATCTCATGTCACTTTGAAGTTAAGTACATGAGAAAAACCTTAATTAACAGTCATTAGTCTGCGATGAGGTGTCATGTTAGGTATTTTGTTTTTGTGATATATTGATTACCTTAAGTGCCGTTTGGATGCATTTTCAAAAATATGTTTAAAATACAAAACCGTTATGATGAGGGCTGAATGTTTTTTTCATATTTGGCTATAAGAACACTGGTCAGTAGCTTGTTTGTTTCCGATTATTTTTTGTCCTGTCTTTCATGGTGATGTCCTAATCACATCTGTTCAATGGATCTGTTACTGGCTTTTCAATTTTTCTAATCAAGGCCAGAAATTTGCGCCTTTATTCCTTAACTGAAAATTTGGGAGGAGGGAAACCAAACTCTTTTTTTTTAATATTTTCAACACCACATAAGAGAGCACATGCTTGTATATGTTTCAGTATTTTTCCCCTTTCTGCTCAGAATCCTGATTGAAAACAGAGGCTTCTGGTCTACAGAGGTGTTTAAGTTTGGCTTAAACTACTCTTCTTTGAGCTCTGTATTTCTAAAAGTGTATGAACTGTCAAAAGTTCTACCCTGTTCCAAGGAAGATGTGTTTAAAGATGAAACACTGCTATTCAACAAAAAATTTAAAAACAGAAGTCCTTGTGTGGCTAAAAGAAAAAAACCACATGGTTTAGTTTCCATATTGTACCATTTGATTTTTGAGAAAATCTGTTATTCTTTGCTTTCAACTTGCTTTTCTTCTTTTAGGTAGAATATGAATAGTAATTTACTTGATTTTCAAGATTCTTGAAATAAGACAGATTAAGCGGATGTCAGTTAAGCTGATGCCGAGTAGCATATCCATCTGTAATATTACCCAGTTGCTGCCCCTTATGCAGTCTGTGACTTGAAATGTGGTGTTCTGTTTTTCAAAAATAAGCAGCGGAACTCTTTATTTATGGTTGAGTGTCAATATCCTGTGTTCTGGTGGGTTTTTTTCTTTGCCACTCCATGTTGTCACAGGTGCCATTTTTGTATGTTCTCTGAAAATGTTTTTACATACTATATAATACAGTGACGTGCTTTTATTTCTGATGTAGAAGATGCTGGGGGTTTTCTTCCAGAGCATTCTGCTTTTAAATTGCAACAGTCATATTAAGAGTTGGAAGCAAAATAATCTTGTGAATGAGCTGTTAGTAGTGTTTTACCTGCAGTCCCATTTATGAGTTCTTAGAATTCTCTGCCACTTGTACTGTAATGCACAGGGATAATTGTGTATTATAGAATTTGATAATTGTTTTAATTGGTTTTATATGCAGGGGGAAATGCTCAAGGTGTTTGTCAGCTGAGACTGTTTATTTTATGTCACTATTAAACTGTACGTGGTAACAGGTGTAAAATAAAATGCTGCATAATCTTCAGTGTAAAACTTCTTTAAATGGAGTTTGATAAATGTAAAACGTCCTGTATTTTTTTTAATGTGTTAATATTCTGAAATTGGTTGCAAAGATGGTAAGAATGGGAAGTTTCATGTCTCTGTGTGCACTTCCCACAGTTTTCAGTGTGTAATGGGCTGGGTTTTTTGGATATTAAAGCTTGCTGTAAAGCTTGATGTCTCGCATGTTTGGCTCCTCCCTTCATGGCCGGGTGGGGGTTTCCCGGCTGGGGCGCTTCCTGTCCGTTCCTCCCGTCAGGCAGCGCGGCGGGCGGCCACGCCCCCCGGCGGCGGCGCCGAGCGTGGCGCTCATGCGTGTTACCGTGTATCTGTACTCGAGCC
>JANPWX010020199.1:581607-598993 GCA_024734555.1 Trochalopteron elliotii | reverse complement strand
TGGCAGGGGGCGGGAGAAGGAGCGGTAGAGTGAGGCGGCTGAACCGTGTCTGCGGGACGCGGGTGTCCGCCGGGGGTGCTGGCGGGCCTTCGCCGGGCATGGCGCCGCGGGCTGTGCTGCACAGGCCCGTCTGCGCCTCCAGGCTGCGGGCGGCTTACCGTTCCTTTTATTTTTGTCTTCGTCGAGGCTAAAAGAAGTGTCATCTAGCTTTACCGCTCCTTCTCCCGCTCCGAGCCATGAAATGGATGGGAAACAGCCTGTCCACCTTACCTAAGGTTATGCTTAGCTTCTCGCCCGTCCAGCAATGCGGTGGAAGCTTGTAGAAGTTACTCTGGTGTCTGCTCTCTTTGTGTGAGGGTGAGGGTTAGGTTCACTGCAGCGTCAACTTCCTAAACTTCGTATTTTGGCATTTAATATCAATGCCAGAGCTGTCCTTTAATCAAAAGATTTAGCGGAGGCAGTGGTCTGAGGAAGGGCATCAGTGTTGTAATAAATAGAGTATATTGCAACTACTTTTTTTGTTGGCTTTGAACAATATACGTTTTTCTTCCTGGGTTTGACTGCATTTTACACAATAGTTCAGAAAACAGAATTTGATACATACAAAGAAAATTTTAATTAAGCCCCAAAGAAACCCACACAACTAAAAAAAATCGTGATCAAATTTCCCACCTTTCAGACACAGAAGTTTGGTATGTGTTAAGATACCACTTTTCTTCCCACGTGGATTTTGTAAGACCAAATTATTAGAATCAGTGATACAGAAGTGGCAGGAAGTCTGATGAGGTTAGATGGGTTTTGATGGGCAGATGTAGACTGATTTTGAGAATTTGATGCCTTTCATAGTACAACACCCGCTTCTGATGTGTAAAGAAAACAGTGGCTTTTCCTTTTCAAGCTCTGTTTTTTTTGTGGTTTTCTTGGTTGATTGATTTGTTAGTGGGGTTTGTAGATGATGGATGGTAAAATTAAGGCAGGGAGAAATTCAGAAAAACTTCTACATCCTTTGAATATTATACAGCCATTTTAAACACATGCATCTCTTTAATTTTTGAAGAAAGAGCACATGTATTCCTAAACACAGTAATTAAACAAATTGAACAAACCTCTACAGAACAGTTTGACTCCCACCACAGGTATAATGCTGAACTTTCACTTGCTCATGGCATTATTTGGCATAATTTCATAAGCTTTAGCAGTGATTAGAAGACCACAAGCCCCTTGAATTTACACACAGTATAGATTAGTTCTCTATATGAAATATTTTTCTAGGAATGTATTTTTAACAAGTTGTTTCTCATTACAGTATTGTATAAAAATGTTTTAGTTTTAAAATAAAGCTTGGTTAACAACTCAGGCTAGAGATATTTCATCCAGTTTTTGTGTGTCCTACATGTATATTTTAAATCTTCTATAATGATATTTCTTTCTGATGGTGATTTTTACACCTTTCTGAAAATACAATCCCTAGGTTGATATTATTCTTTGCTTTTTATGGCTTGTGTATTTCATTACATTAATAAGTATGGTCAGGATACTGTTAGTTTAACAGTGGGTTTTTTTAAGTTTAAAGCATTGTATTACGGTTGGTCAGAGAAGAGAGATTATTTTAATTTTACTTCCAAGTACACTTCTGCAACTGGAGTTGAAAAACTGACTCCTTAGATATTGTCCTACTTAGTCTGTAGAAACTGAGCTTTTGTGTTTCTGAGCCTGCTATGTTTTGCCTACCTTGACAGAAGTTATACTCAGAACCTATGTGGAAATTCACTTAGTTGAAGATGAAGATTTGGTGGTTTGTTTTGCCTTCTAGGTACGAATGTTTAGCATTTGTGCCTGTCTTTTGTACTTGATGCTTTTTTCATTTTCATAGTGAAATATTGCTCATCTGTAAACCTCAAAGCTCTTGAGATTAGTTATGCATGTAGTCTTAGTCCAAAATTGAATATGAACTCCTAGACTCCAGTAATTTTGAAATGAGAGTGCTGTCATTCACTTTATGCATACAAAGCATCAGGGTTCTGATTTTAAGTACTTAGCTCTCACTGTGAGCAAAAACTTACTAAAATATCAGGGCAGTTTAAATTACGCAGGGGAGAATTTGTAAAAGTAGTTGGCAGTTCCTGAAACTGCACTGCCTGAGGTTTTCTCCCAAAGAATTTGTTACCCACTTCCCCTGCACAGTTTCTGTGTGGGTGATGCTGTCTAGGCTGAAATACAGGCTGAAAAACCATCCCTTCCACACTTGTCAATTGTTAATGCTGTGCAGTGCAAAACTTCCAGTTTACAAGAATGGCCCAAACAACTTTTGGTTTGGCTTTCTTCCAGTTTCAGTACAATCAATCCTTTTGTTCCTGTGTCACGGTGTCATTTAATTGGTTTTGATATCAATTAATGGGAACTTTTGTGCCTGAATATTTTCTGAAGACAGGCTTTCCAATGAGGAAATTCACATTAGTAGTATTCTACAGGCAAGGAGCCATCTTACTGCTATGAAGTGTCTACACCTTTCGTCCTCTCTTAATTATTATAGGTTTTAAATCGTGCAGGGGTTTTGCAGCAGAAAGATGTTGCTTAGTGCAACTGATTGTAGTTCAGGAGAGGTCTGTTTGGTGACAAATAGAAAAATGTATTCTTTAAATGAGAAGTATGGTGATTTCGTGTACTTTCTTTTTGGTAGGTGGGGAAAGCATTATTTTTCACTATTTGAGAAGGTGTAGGGATGATACTCACTACTGGTTTTTTTATTCTGTTGCACAATCAACAGACAAGTCATTAACTTTTTCAAGAGCTGCACTGTAGGGGCCCACTGAAGTTGATTTAGATAGTGTGTGGATTGTGATGGTGCTTTTACCCCCCACAGGCTGCATTTTGCTATTTGAGAAATACCAAAACAATTATACCAGTTTGTTTCTTAAAAATACTTCATCATCTGTTACAGCTGAGACAATGAAGTAAAATACTTAAAAATATGAATTGTGCGTTAGGAAAAATGCAAACCCAATATAATATGGGCATGCATTATTTTAGGTTTGTGTCAGCATTCACTGTTTTTATATACCAGAAGAAAGTACATGCTCATGACCTAAGGAATGGTTTAGGTCATTCCTCTTCCTAGGTGTATCATGTCCGTAGACACACGAACAGTTTGGCCACTCTTGATAACCGTGACATGTTTATAAATGGGCAGTGCATTTTCTCCTAGACATTTAAAAAACCCCTAAAATTGTGATGCCATAGTAAATTAGGAGATGAGGATGTGTTTCTCCAAGATTTATTGAGATACTGTCTCAAAAAAGGTTGGAGTATGGTGCTCATAATGCCAGGGTTATGGGTTTACTCCCCATATGGGCCATTGATTTAAGAGCTGCACTTGCTGATCCTTGTGGGTCCCTTTCAGCTCAGAACATTTTGTGATTCTTAAGCTTTCCTCTTTTGAATACAAAATTTGGATGCAGTAAAGAAGAAATAGAATATGGTTTAAACACTATAAAATGCTTTATTTATCCTGCACATATCATCCCTCTGAGTTGTTAAGTAGCTAAATACATTCTTTTGAATACCAGTGTCTAAGTGTGTGTGAAAATTGTGTACCCTTGCAAGAAGAAAAAGCAGTGAGCCGTTTTTGTATGCAAAGTCCAATAATTGCCCAAATTTTTTCTGTACAAAAGTCATAAGTTGAAGAAATTGATGGAATTATGGAAGCTGTTACATAATTCTTTGTAAGTATATTAAAAAAGGCAGAAGTAAATAATGATATAGTTAAAAAATTAAAATAATTATTAATATGTAATAGCTGACTAACTCTTCCTAGTTTCAGTTTCTCAAATAAAAACCTATTTTTATAATTTTCTGCTGCTGGTATACACGTTGATGTTTTGTTAACTTTTTGTTTATTTGTCTCTTTTCAAAGGAGGAAGAAGAGTTCTGTCAATACAACTCCTTCCTTTACTGGAGAGCACCACTGCCTACTGTTGATTTGTCTGATATTCAGAACCTAGACGAAGAGACTCCGTCGGCCGCTAAAACTGCTGCAAGGACTGACACCACAGAGACCGAAATGGAAACCTGATCAGTGGTTCCATAGCTGTGCATCTGTCCCCAGGAAACCTGTTTCCATTGAGATTCAGGTTTTATTCCTTGGGTGAATGATAAGCATACTTATGCTGTCTTGGGGAAGTCTTTAAAAGCAAATCTGAGTTGCCTTAGTGGACGGCATAGACAGTATTGGGTACTTAACAGTAAGCTGTCTGAAGGTGTGCAGTAAGGAGGAGCCTACAATGTCTAACAAAAGTACTTGAAAACATGGAAGCAGACTGAAAGAAGAATACAGAAAATTAGAACTTTGGGATGCAATTAAAACAAAAGGGGATATGCTACATGTCGAAAGGAAATGCAAAATCATTTTGTGTCTTTAACAAAAAGAAGTGTGGTACCTGAAAGTGAAATATTTATCATGTGAATTTATCATAAAGCACACAAACTCTAGTGATTTCTAATGTTCATTTTTCATTAATAGCTAAACCAAAAAATAAGAGTCCATCAAAATCAGAAAAAACATTCCCTTTTTTATGCAAACCAAAAACCAAGTGTGGCAGAGAAGGGGAAGGAAAAGGGGCTGCTTTCTGCTGAAAGCTGCTGCTGTTTTAAAGGTTTCACATTCTCACTGTGAAGAAGTTTTTTCACCTTTTTCACATTACGCACAGTAGAGGGCACCCAGTTTTAAGTGTTT
This sequence comes from Trochalopteron elliotii, assembly GCA_024734555.1. Taxonomy (NCBI): domain Eukaryota; kingdom Metazoa; phylum Chordata; class Aves; order Passeriformes; family Leiothrichidae; genus Trochalopteron; species Trochalopteron elliotii. The sequence goes on along the minus strand of JANPWX010020199.1, from coordinate 594,261 downwards.
TCAGTTACAAAGTGACTGCTATTCTTAATGTTTGTGATGTTGATCTGAACCAGTTGATAGCATCTGAATGACAGGTTTTGGCAGCTGTGTCAAGAAAAGTTAGTGCAATATAAACTGACCACACACGCTTCTTCAAACTTTACTGAATGAGGTGTAAATTTTGCAGAGACTGTGAATCTTGCAGAAAGTTTTTGCAGAAGTTAATTCAAATAGTGTTTTTTTGCTGTGAAATATGAACTTAATGTTTGTGATTTGCAGTTTATTTACAAATTGAAATACAATTAGAAAGACATGTCTTTAATAATAGACTGAAGTTGTATGGGAAGACTTACATTTTGCAAATACAATTCGTCTTTAAGGATAGAAAATGTATTTTTTCTGTAACCATTATGGAAAAAGACAACTTTTGAATTTTATTTTTTTCTAATAATGTGTTTGCTAAAGGACAATAAAGTTTTACCTGTGTGTATGTGAAAACTTCAGCACTGTTACTATGTGAAATTCTTAATTTTATGTCATAAGATTACTACTTCTGTATCTTTGTTGATTTATTAGGTCTTTCTGGTTAAAATAGTGAACTTGTCAGCTTTCTTGGTAAACGCTTGGAAAGTTTTTGTGGTTGCATAGGTGTCTGTATTTGTTGCTTATTCATTTAGCTTGTTAAGATCTCTGAATGCCTTCTGGAGAAGAGAGGTGATGTAGTGACTTAAGCAGTTCGCGGTGCCTCTTTGGATATCCTTCTACCTTCTGTCAGATTAGCTTGATGTATATTTGGACAATATGTATTTTTCTCAGACAATTTTAACATTTTGTTTAAGTCCAAATACACCAACTTGTCTTAGGGGGTACTTTAAATTTTTTTGAAAAAACAAACTCCTTTTCTGGCAAGAAGGCTATAAAACTGCTATTTCATGTTTACTATAACCAAAATAAATCAGTGAAAAAAATAGATCTATTTGTTGAGGTGTTTGGATTGGTTATACAATCTAGGAGGTTTTGACCCTAGACAATACATGTGTTCATATATTTTATAATGTATCAGTTTTATAATATTTCACACCATCCAGTGTTCTCAGGATCCAGTGTTTTGCATTATTAGCTAGTATTTAAAATCTGCTTGGTGCTTCACTCACAGTAGATACATCCTAGCGATAGCCTGCATTTTATTATTAAAATCTGTCATTCCACTGTATTCATGGGACAGAAGATGTTTTATTATTGTCTTTCAAATACATGTTTGATCTATCCCATAACAAGATAAATAAGTCCTTTACAACAAATCAGGTTTACAGTGTGCTGTAAGCCATATGTTTACTTAATTTGCAATTGTGCTGTAGGCAACTACTTTCCTCTTGGTTTGTTCCAGTGTGTACTGTGTTACAGGCTGGAATGTTATGGCTACTTTTAGAGCATTTCCTGACCTGATTCATTTTTTCCATTCATCTCTTTGCAAATAGAGGTAAATTTAAAAGCCTTGGAAAACTACTTGAACTTACTCTTGGGAGTCTGGGTTATACAAAAGGCTGTGCCAGTAAGGGGAAGTGATAGATTACATAGATTTTGCATTAGAGCTGATGAAAGGTATGATAAGAAATTGCATTTCTCAGTGTCTCCAGATACCTTGTGACACTAAACTACCAAATTGTGGTCTTCTGACTCCATTTTTCTAGAGACCTTTCGTTCAAAAGCTGCATATAAACGATATGTAAGCTTAAGATGTTTTAATTTGCATATGCATTAATATTCAGTGAGAAGGAAATGGTTTTTTTAAGATAAAGAAATGCCATCAGATATCTTGAGACAATTCAGTAGATGGATACTGACTGACAGTTTTAATTTGATGAGGTTTTGAATTTCAGAGGAAAAAATAATTTATGTTTTCTGTAGTTAACTGGGAGTTTGGTATTCTCTAAAATATTTCTCTCTAAAAGGAAAAACCAGTGTCACAAGCTTAAGACCTTGTAAGGGGTAACCACATCTAGACACAACCCAGATGCATCAGGTGCTGCATCAGCAAGTTGCACAGTAAGGATGCAGGCATAATAATAAGTCAGATGTGGGAGTTAAATATGTTTCAAAGCAGATTTAAACAGTAAAGGATCATGACCAACATCTAGTAAATCCTTTGCATTATTCTAAACTAAAGGCCTGTTTTATGTTGTCTGATTTGTGTTTATTGAAGACCTGCATTATATTTATGGTTCCCAAGATAGATAAGCCTCCGGGAGGAGATTAAAGCTCAGTCCAGATCAGGAAAGGGAAGAACTACTATGCAAAACAGGCTGCACAAGTGCACATGTGTTCAGTAAGTAGACTGTAGTAGAGAGAAAGGGAAAAAAAAGTGGGGGGATGGATGGTAGGTGGTCATGAAGTACGTCAGCCTGTGATTGCAGATACAGTTGGCCAGCAGATCAATGGCAAGAATATTTTCAGCATTAGCTCCATCTTCAGCACAGCAACATTACAGTGATTTTAATATGTATATCAGCTAAATGTAATAGGTTTCTCACTGTTTTGACAGTTACTAGTTGTTTTTTTTTCCTGTTGGACAAGAATTTAGTGGATGTTAAAAAAGCATGCTTGTATTTAGATACTTGGAAAATATATGGGGTGCTTCATGAAGAAGATAAAAGTGTGCAAATGTATACGTTACCGGGTCAAACCAAAGATAATTACTATCCAGCATCTGCCAACATGTTCTAGCCAGAGCAGTAGATTTTTTTGGGGAAATTCATGTATTCTTTTGTGGAAGCATCTGATCACAACTGTGGTAAGAGGGATTAGACTGCACAAACGTACTGTTTTCTGCAGCAAAACTTGTGCTCAAAGAAAGATTGCATTATAACTGATATACCTGGACTGGCTTAATTACTTCCATGCCTACAGTTATAACTTTGCCACTCTAGGTGGCATTAGACATCCACAGTAAGTTACCATGAATCTGGAAAACATTTTGGGTGTGCTTTTATTCCAGACTGCTACTGAAAATTCAAGCAGTGACATCATGAATGCTAATCATTTCCTTACTGTGATACATAAGTAAGGGCAGATGGACTCACAAGTTCCTGATCATAAGGTGACACAAGCTTTTCAGCATAACTAGTGTAAAAACATTGTGTCAAGGAATTTTGGTTCATCTCTTAATTCTCTCCAAATCTCATGCCCCAAAGAAAAAGCTAACCAAAAAGCAGCCAACCAAACCCAATTATCAATTTAATACATGGGATTTTGCTGTCACTGCTTTGTATCACTGTTTCCTTTAGTTAGGACAGGGGAATTTTATTGGAATTGTGTGTTGGATGGAAACCTCAGTTGGTGGCTGAAAGCTACTTTAAGTGTCTAATGATAATATGAGGAAGAAAAAGGTAAGTGCTAATTCATAAGGAACTAACAAGTATTTAAATGTTTGTATATAGGTAACTATTTGCAGTGTATGAAGAAAATTAGGGAAGGGAGATACTTACTTTCCTATTTCCTGATTAAAATTCCTACTTCATGCTTTTTGTATTAGAGAATTTGATTGTGATGTATAATATATTTTGTCTATTTTAATTACTATGGCATTTGCAAGTAATAGTTGTAGTCAGTAGTTTATGTTTCTAATGTTCTTGGTGAAGTATTCTTGTATTCATGACTTCATAGTCACTTCTAAGGACTTAATCCATTGTTCTTTCTTCTCTTAAAGTCATATAGACAATAACTTTTTCCCCTACTGAAGGAAAAAGTAGTTTTCTTATTAGTGATATGTTACCGTTCCCAGGGAAAAAATGTGAAAGCAGGATGGAGGTAAACTTCCGTGTGTATGTTTACCTTGTTTTTAAAAACATTATGGTGGATGATTGTTTTCCTGCTTTTGTTTTGTCTTATTTTACAGTAATGAACTTTTGAAAGAAGTTATATGGTCTTTCTAGGCATTACATTTTTTTTCCACTTTTTAAATGTGAATTCTTCCAGTTTGTATTTGGATTGGAATATGAAGAATTAAGTGATTTACCAAGTGTAAGATTGAGAAAATTAAACAAAAATAGCATTGTACTATCTGCAGTGAAGTTTTAAGCTAGAGAAAAGCCTTTCATACAGAGCTATGAATGGAAATTAGCCATTCATTGTTCTCTTGCACAGGTGAATTTTGTAATATCCTTCATTTGAGTAGTACACATGCTCTTCTATCTAAATTGAAACACAATAATTAATTACATTGGATCTACGTAAAGTGTCACATACCTCTCTCTCAAGCCTGATACTACATGCTGGATATTTTCTTTTGATGCTTCAACTTGTAGAGTATGAAAATTGCTTTCAGTTTCTTTTAATTCCTGGAATTAAAAAATACAACAACACCTTATTTTGTTTCTGATTACATAATTATTATGTAAGAACTCCTTTGGCATAAAGTAAGCTACCAAAATCCTTTGGTTTCATGATCATCAGTTGGAGACTACACTTTTTTTAAAAAATGAAATAATCACAAAATGTTGCATCTGTGTATGCTATGATAGTTTTTCTTCTTTTACCTTTATGAAATTAAAGAAACCTCTGATTGAAAAGAGGAAAATCTACCTCAGACAAACCCCTGTATTTCCAAATGTGTAATGTGTAAATACAGCTTTTAATTGTGGAAATTTAACTCATAAAAATACGAGTATAGTTGAAGTATGGTTGTGAAATACAGTATGAAAATGAAAATCAGTCACACTACTTTGACATGATTTTCCCAAGGATGGAACTAAACTTATTTCCTCTCCTAAGCTAGTCAGTTTTTCCTCAGTAAAGGAAAATACTCTGAGATGTTTTCATATGAGGAAGGAATTTAAGAGAATACTACTTAAAATAACACCTATGCTGATTCCTGTGATAATAAAAACTACAATTTAAAAACACACTACAGCAATTAGCAAACACATTGGTATAAAAGTTATGTAAGGACTAAGACACTGGGATATAAGAGAAGAATGTTGTTTTAGAAATGGGTGATTGCTGCAAGGAAAGAATTAACTTCTTCATTTCTTCAATAGAGTAAGCTTAAATTTAGTTTGCTTTCCTTTTAGGAAAAAAAATTCTAGGTATCTAAAGGTGAAATTAAAGCAGCAGCAACAAACAACCAAGTTAATCAGTTTAATTGTTCATGTTATAGTATATTTATATTATTTAGCATGGGATAGCTACTCAAAACACTATTTAAAGCAATAGTTACCATTAACAGTGCTCTGCCTGGCTGACACCAGCATCTGCTGGTAACTGCCTGCTGCTTTCAACAGGGGGTACTCAAAGCCGTGCCCTGAAGGCCAAGTACAGCTTATAGGGTGAATCCAAATGGTTCCCTGCTTTTTCTGCCATGGCTTGGCCATCAGGCTGTACCTGAGGGGGAACCTGTGCCCAGACCCCACAATTGCTAGTGTAGTCTGTGAAAGCCAACAGTCAGGTGTTTGTTCCTTGCCTGCAGAGCAGCTGGCAGTTTAATTAAATACACATCACATGAACATGGATGTGTCTTCAGCCTTTGGAAGACAGGCACTGACAATAGACAGTATTATTCACCATGAAACTGCCCATCTTCTGCACTATTGCACTGCATCTATTGCACTGTATGATCTGGTATTGCTTTAAGTCTTGTGTTCCACTCTGAGAATGGATGTGCTCAATGTACTTCACAGGCATCGTAGTAAATTCAGGTTTTCCTCTTGCTTCCAGTCACAGGTCACTAAAGGAAAGACTTCCTTCTTCCTCAGTGAAGCATGATGCTCCATGTACATTCATCATTGTTTAACCCTTGATTTTCAGATATTTGATTTTTAGATAATTTTTTTTCTTTTTTATTTTTTTTGTGAATAGTTGTTTTTTAGGTAAACAATTTTCAGTTAGTTCATTATTCATTATTCAAATTAGAGAGATCAGCCATGGGGATAAGGCTCCTTTTTTAGACTTGAGCACAAAGATTTTGTTTGTCTCCTGTAAAAAGCATTTGCTTTGGCACCACATCTTTGAATATGCATACTAACACAAACCTCCATCTTCCCAGTTCTAACTTTTGTATAGTCCCTGTTAGAAAGATACCATAAAACCATAGAATGCTAAGTGTTTGAAAGGGCCTTAAAATCATTTCGAAGGGATTTAAAATCTAGTCCCACTCCCTGCTGCCTGGTGAAAAGGGACACCTCCCACTAGTCCAGGTTGCTCAAGGCCTTATTGAACCTGGGCTTGAACACTGCCTGGGCTGGGACATATCCAGCTTCCCTGCAGGTCCCTTTCAGATACTGGAAGGTTGCTATGAGGTCTGTTCTCCAGGCTGCAGTGTCCCAACTTTCTCAGCCTTTGTAGTGGACATGTTCCAGTCCTCTTACCAGCCTCATGGCCCTCCTCTGGACTTGATCCAACAGTTTCATGTCCTTATGTTGGGGACACCGGAACTGTACACAGGGTGGGTGACTCCAGGTGGGTCTCAAGAGCAGAGCAGAATCACCTCCTTTAATCTGCTGGCCATCTTTAGATGCAGCCTGGAATGCATTTGTCTTTCTGGGCTGCAAGTGCGCGGTGCTGGCCCATGTTGAGTTTTTTATCAGCTATCACCCCCAAATCTTTGTCCACAGGCCTGCTCTTGATTACTTCCCTGCCCCACCTGTGGGTGTGTCTGGGATTGCCCTGAGCCAAGTGTAGGACCTTGCACTTAAGTTTGTTGAACTTTTTGAGGTTTGCGTTGGCTCGCCTCTCAAGCCTGTCAAGGTCCCTCTGGCATCCCTTCCCTCCAGCGTGTTTGACTGCACCACTCAGCGTGATTTCATTGGCAAACATGCTGAGGGTGCTCTTGCTCTCAATGTCCATGTCACCAAAAATGATGGTGAAGAGTATCAGCCCCATGCCAACCCCAGCTTGTGCCTAGTATTAAAAAACAGGTGGGAAAGCAAAATACAGATTCTGAAAATTGTTTTAAAATGAGGATTTGAGAGTTCTGGGGTATTGTCTGGAGGAAATGTCACTGAAGAATCCATATGCCTGTCATTTGACACAGGCCAGGAAGCTAAGTCAGACAGAATTCTTACCTTCTAGGAGTACTCTGAAAGTTGATACTTTTGAAAAATCTGCTGACTGCTCTGAGGAATACAAGGAATGAGAGAACAAACAGAGGAGAGGCAATGTTCCCTGAGGGCTATTCTACAAAACCTTCAAGATTGCTTATTCTTAGAAGTAAGAATTGTGTTACTGGTCAATAAAGGCTCCACAGAAATTTGGAAAATTTTAAATACTGTTTAGCTACACATACCATCTGAGGAGTCATTGGATGTTGAGGTAAAAACCACAGTGTTATCCTTTGATCCTGCATTTTCCTTGTGTTTGTCTTCACTACCTGAAAGGAGGCTGCAGTGAGGCCGATGTTGGGGTTTCATCCCAAATCACAAAAGAGGACAAGAGGGAATAACCTCAAGTTGTGCCAGGGAGGCTTAGATTGCATATTAGGGTTTCTTCACTGGAACGGTTGCCAAGCATTAGGACAGGCTGCTGAGAGAAGTGATAGTCACCATCCCTGGAGGTTTTTAAAAGATGTGTAGATAGGGCACTTAATGGCATTGTTCAGTGGTGGACTTGGCAGTGCTAGGTTAATGGTTGGTTGATCTTAGAGGTCTTTTCCAATCTAAATGATTCTGTGGATCTATAATTGTTGCCTTGCAAAAGTACATTGTGTTTCTCTATAAATGTAAAGCATTTATCCAATGAGATGGAGGTTACTACACCTTAAAACTGCCAAACACACTTCTACACCAAGTCCTCTTAGAATGCCTCCACTAATTTTCCAACTAATTTTGTGTTGAGAAAATTTGGTAACAGAGACTAGAGACGACATGAGAAATATTGTTTCTCCATTCTGGACTGTGATGTCCTGCTGTTAGAAGCAATATCCTGGGTTCCTTGGGACCGTCCCTGCAAGCACAGAAACTATTTGTGGTTGTAACAAGATTAAACTGTCCTATCATATTTTGTTCTTTGGGTCTATACCAAGGATATTTCAGAATGCATTCCAGGAGAATTATGGTTGGTTATTTGTGATTGTGACCATCAAGTTGAGAAAGCACCCCACTACATTCCTGGTAACTTAAAAACTCTGAAGTTATAAAAACAATTTTTCTCATAGAACAAATTCTGCAGACTGTCCAATTGACTTCAAATAATTCTTCATACATTCTAATACAGCATCAGAACTATATTGAGGGAATTTAAGACATACTCAGATATCAATAACTACCTGTTGCATGGGTGGCATGCCTAAAAAAGAAGATATCCTGTCTATATGTATTTCAGTATTCAAAATTCTCTTCCTTCTTGCTTCCTGTTGAAGCACACTTATCGTGCAAAGAAGTAGATGATTGACATTTATATGCCTGCCTGGGCTCTGTCATATTTTAATAAAAAAATAATTCTATTTGTGGTGAGGGAAGTAATGTTCTCCTTTGTTGGCAGATCAGTTTCTAATACCAGTGTGCAGCAGAAGGGAAGATTTACTATGATCAGATCTGGAACAAACACGGTATATATGCATACTGTGAAATAAGCAATAAAGCATGATTTAAGCTCACTCCAGGAGGTTGCTTCACACACTGTTTGTTGAAGAGGAAGACCAAAGCAGAAAATTGTGTTCTGTTGTAGTTCAGAATCTGCATGGTAAAACAGTATTTTTTGCCGTAAGGAACAACATTCTGCCACAATGCCTTTCCACAGCATGCTAAAGCAGAGGCCGAAACAGTCATCATCTAATGAATGTGTTCACTATATCTGCTGCCAGCCTTTGGTCTTGGATTGACTAATGCTGCTGCTTTAGTTTTGTTAGATAAAGATAAATAAGCCTGAAGGCAGCCTCATTTGTTGATGATGATGTGAATGGGGAGAAACCTAGAGGCAGTCTACCAGTTTTATTCCTTGCTCCTCTCTGCTGCATCATCAGTTCTTGACGGTCTGCTAGGGCACTAAGGCAAAGGTAAAGGTGTTTATATACTCTTATGAAACTCAGTATCTTCAGTGTGCTTGGACATGATGAAACAATGAAACTGGGAGTTCCCTCTAAAACAGATTAGTGCAGGAGATGTAAATTAGTTTGGGCTTTTTCATTCCAAAGTCTGTATGAACATCTCATAGATTCTGCCTGATTAAACATGATGGATGAAAAAAACCCTCAAAACATTTCAGGGTAGTTTCCTGGATATGAGGTATGATATAACAGATCTTAGAGAACAGAGCGGGTATCTGGATGTTTATGTCTTTGCAGGCCACCCGTGGGAACAACAGAAACAAACCCATTCCTCTTTGGTATGTGTTTCTATTAAGCATGTTATCCTTCTTTGAGACTGCTTTTTGGTACACTTGGACTTTGAAAACATGCAGGGTGATTCATGAATTAATGCAGTCATGCTTTGACAAATGTACATTTAACTTACTTAGGACATGAAAAGCGGGAGATGTGATGCACTGTTCCTAATGAGCGTCCAGGAAGTGAGCTGCCTGCACTGCTTTTGAAGTGACAGCTTAGACACTGGAAATAAAAGACTAACAAAGAAGAAGCTTAAAGGATGGACAAGCAAGATAGCACTGGTCTTAACGTAAGTCTGTAGAAGTAAGATTGATAAGGAGGAAACATCTCAGCAATTCTGATTTCTAGAGAAAACAGGAGAGTACATGAGAGTTATGTGGACTTCGAACTACTTAAGTTGCTGTTATAAAACATATCACATGTGTTTTCATATCAGTGAAATGTTGAGGAATTGGGCGTGGGAATTTGCAGTATAAGTTGGCTTATATGGCTTTTCACAGCAGATTTTTAGGTCTTTGTACTAGGTAAGAAACGGCAAGACCTGATTTCAGGAAAGGCTTGGAATTTCTTATTTCTTATTCTTTCTGAAAGACTGTTCACAACTTAGAAAGAAAGGGCAAAAACTTGTGAACGGGAATATGTATATGTAGCTGTAACCCAGTAAGTCCAATGCACCTGCATGTGCTGGAATAGTTGTGTTTCAAGTTCCTTATGGAGTTCAGATTCATATAAAGAGTGGGCATGGTAACAGTTAATGATAGATCCTATTAAAAGATTTATTTTCTTCATTTATGAATGTTGATGATACTAGCAAACTGAGCCAAAAGCTTCTATGCTGATACAGGATGGCTTGATTGAGAAAATTTGATTGACAATAATGTAATACCTTAAAAAAGCTGTAGCTAGGTAAAGAATGAACATGATGTTCAAAACCTGCTAAAATTTCTAGATGTCCATGCTGTTATTCGAAGCTTTAATACTTTCTTAAGGCGTACCATGTGGGAAATCCAATATAAAAATCTAAAGATGAAAAAGAAGAAATACAAGAAGCAGAAAACCATGTTTAGCAGGGAGCTGGACACAGTTTCATTATCATCTCTTGTCTTTTAAATAATAGTTTATGTGAAACCACTGCTAAGTTTGACAGACAGTATTTCAAAAGGCCCTGAGGCATGCCCAAGGACCAAGCAGACTCTGTTTTTTGGGGTGCTGCTGAGACTGTGTGTCTGAACTGTCTTCTCCCTAGTGCTCACAGAGGCTCTGCTCAGGCTCCTGCAGTGGAACAGCATGATCTGAAAGCAAACCTCTCCTGTAGGGAGGAAGAGGAGGGAGAGCTGAGCGCCACAGAGAAAGATAAAACTTGGCTGAGCAGGAAAATGAGAAATTGAGAGACCAGAAAATGGGAGAAACATCTAGAAAGAGCAAGTGGATAGGAAATATAGATAACATCTAGAATTAGATGGATATTGGAGCTCAAAGTCAATACAGTGGCCAGAAACCAACAAAATAAAAAGAAACAATAGGTAAGAAGCAGTTGGGACAACAGAGCTGAGAAACCAAAGAACTGGAGCCTGGGATTTATTATAGTAATAGGGTAAGTTTGAGATAAGAGGAAATGGAGATTGTCTGAAAAGCAAGGTTTGAGAAACAAATTGAAGAAAACAAAGACTGGAAACAAATTCAGGATAAAGAAAAATGCTGAATGCCTGTTTAATTAGTTTACACTAATAAATTAGTTTAATTTATTAATGCCTGTTTATTTAGTTTATTTATTTATGTATGCCTGTTTAATTAGTTTACACTAGGCACAACGAGGTAAAATTATTGCAGGGATTTCGTTTGGTTTAATGGCTGTGGTCCTTGGGACATCCCAGGGCTCCAGTCCTGCAGGGAACAGTGGTAACTGTTGAGGAGATATTGAAGTTCCTTAAGTTTTGTCAGTGTGGAAAAAGTTCTACAGAAGGTATGTGAAAATGACTAGGAAGATCAAGAAACTAAGTGTTCAAAAATTTGGATTTATATCCAAATTTCATCACTTTATGAAGGTTTTAATTAATACACTGGTCACATACTGTTTTCTTATCCATTGGTTGTGTTCATTGAGCTGTAATACTGCTTCTGTTCCTTTTTTACCTTTTGCTTTCAATAATGTCTTATTGAGAAAAATTGGGCAGGAGACGATGTTTCCTCCTTTAAATGCCTTTATTAAAGTATCAGCTCTTTTAGAAGCAGGTGCCTCAGGGGGGTGGGGTGGCCTCCACCGCAGTGCTGAGAAGGAGGGGGGGGCTGGACACTCTGCTGCTGCACACAGCCGAGTGGGGAATTAGCCTCCCCCCTCACGGGAGCGTGCTCCCGACAATTCCAGTCCAATGTGATTTCCACTGATGAGTCGGATGTTCAGATTGCTCTTCTGGTCACGGCGAGATCTAAAGGTCCTGGCATCAATTGGCCTGTACTCTTCAGTCTTTATGGTTATTATTCTTTTTGTTTTAAGTTGTTGTTAAAGAGTCTTAATTACTGTTTGTTTTTGGAAGTTGTCCCGATTTTCCTGAGGTGTTGCACCCTGGGATCTTTAATTACCATAAGGGGTGTTAGAGTAGAAGACGGGGGCAGGGGGGGTGAGATAGCCAGGCCGAGTAGAGAGGTGTAGGAGTCTTACGTTGCCATGGAAACGACATTCTTGCTTGACAGGTCACAATATATTACAAAAATGAGTACAAAGAGTTTCTAACATTTAATTTTACATTTCTATAACTAATATAACTAATACTTTCTAACTTTATATTTAACTTTTAGGAGTTGTTTTAAACCTCATTTTTCACATTATTATACCTGTGTATATGTAATATCACCTGTAATGTCACCTATACCTGTGATTTAAATCTTCATGTTTCATAATTCAAGACAATTGCTAATTTCCTCTTGGACCTTCTTGTTACTTTTATCTTTTGATGGATTTACTTTTACAGGCCCTTGAAAAATGACTGAGTCGTTAGGAGGGGGCCTGAGATGCAGGCAAACCAGAGTCAATGAACTCAGGGTACCTGTGACCCGGTCTCTCTGTGCGAGAAAGAATTTGGCAGGGTGGAAGAAGAGCGCGGCTGGGCGCGGGAGGGGAAGCGTGTGAACGGAGATCCGCTCGGCGCGGCCGTCGAGGCTCCCGGACGGACGGCAGCCAAGGCAGAGCGGGAGCTCGGCCGCCCCGCGTAGGAAAGCCCCGGCGACAACCTGCACCTCCCGGGACCGGGGGCAGATAGCAGCTGCTCACCGAGAAGTCCGGGGTAAAGGACGGCGCCCCGCCCGCCCCGCGCTGCCGCCGCGGGACAAGGATCGCGGCACACGGTCTTCAATGGCATTAC
>JANPWX010020199.1:485088-581243 GCA_024734555.1 Trochalopteron elliotii | reverse complement strand
TGTGATCGATCCTCCTCGTCCTGAGCCGGCCCCCGTGGCTGCGGCTCCGAGGGGCAGTATCCGCGCCGGGCGGTGCTGGGCGGCTCGGACCGAGTGCTCGCCGGCGATCAGCGGCGCTCACCGCGCTCGCCGTGCCGTGAGCAGCGTCCAAGCCAAGCCGCAAATGGCATCAGGCTCCGTCTGAGAGTCCAGGCTGCTTGGGGGGAGCAGATCAGTGTGGGTAAAGAGAAACCCCTGCGCTTCTGGGGGCTGTTTTACCCAAGATTTGGTGTTTTGGGGTCGGTGCAGTTTAGCTCCGTGCATTTCTGCAGACGGGGACTCGAGTGGTTTCATACAAACACATGGATCTGCTCGTATTCTAGTAGCCACGATAGGCTTTTAGCAAAAAAAGACTGCCCACGCTACTGGCAGGACATAGCACGGCAGGTTTGCGGTAATGCTTTTCCAAATAGCCGTGGGGTTAGGTGTAACACGTCAGAAAAGTGCCTCCGGCTTTAGTAAATTGTCACTTCTTTCTACTATGATGCTGACTGAATGCTTTTGTTTGTTTGTAGTTTTGGAGGGATTTTTTTCCTGTTTGTTTTTCTTTAAATTTAAAGATGGAGCTTTTGTGATTCAGATTGGGATTTGGCGTTTAAGAAGAGAGCTCTGCTACTATACATAACATTGTGAACCTGGATGATATTTCACACAAGTCATGCTGTAGCAACATTGCTGTAGCAAAGTATCTTCTGTGTCTTTTTCTGATGTACTTGCTGATAAAAGAAACATGCTTACAGTGGAATACTCTTTATATGTCTCTTTATGAACATAATTTTCAAAATATACAATATCTGCTTGTAAACTAAGAAAAAGAATGAGCTAGGGTTTTGAGCTGTGGACACCTGAAATTAAACCACAAAATCCTGTTACCAAAACACTGGAATAGCCAGTTTTTAGAGATTCATGTCTTTTGGCCCTGCCAGGGGAATCACAGTGTTACCTACAAGAATCAGTGGATACTCATACAAACCTAAAATTAGTTTAGGGAAACATCATCATGTTTTTCTTCCTCTCTGAAGCATGCTCTGAAGTTGTGAAATCAATTTCCATATTTTTGGTAGGTTTATCTTGTACCATAACAACCTTATTTAAAGTAATAGTAGGCTTGTATAGTAGTATTAAAACCCACAATAAACAGCAAACAAGTTGTGTTTGAACCAGTTTCCTTAATTGTTTTATGGCTTGATAAGGAAAAAAATGAAGATTTCACGACTGTTGCAAGATCACTTGATCCCCTGATCTTGCAATCACTGTGACTGGCCAGTAGTGAATGTGTTGAAGTGTGTTGTTTCTAGTAGTGATCAGATCAGGAAGAAAACATAAAAATCATTCAGAACTATACCAGAAAAAAACATTTCTCTTTGAGCTTTACCATCAGGCTTTTGGTTTTATATTATAGGAACAGGGAGCAGATAATTTTTACTCGTTACTGCTTTCTCCCTCTGCCCCTTCGTGACCCCCTAGTGAAAGGCAAAATGCCATGTAGTAGCTTTGAAAGAGCAGAAGGTGAATTTGAAATGTCTACAGCTCATAAAGGAAAATGTAGTTTCAATAAATGTGTCTGTCCAGGCATACACATGATTTGCAGTGCAGACAATACTCCAGTCTGGGCTGCGGGTAAATTATTTATGTGCCTGGGTTTCAGTTTTTAAAATCGGTGTTGGCACCTGAGAGTGTAGGTCCCTCTGGGGCCAGTGAAACTTTGTGTTCATATTGATTGGCTTTGTGGAGAACCTGGTGGGCCTGGGAACTGTGCAGTGTCACTCCTCCCTTCTCCCCAGGAATTCTTTTTTGCCTCTGCATAACCACACTGGGAGGTGTCCTGAATAATTAGAAAACAGGTTTTGGTGGCCATGAAGCCAAAATTGTGCTGGATTCATAACACTGTTGTTAAAATAGGATTGCAGTACAGGGTAGCGTGTCACTGGGAAGCTGCAGCAGTAAGAAGGAAGGTCAGTCCCTTCATGTTGCTGTCAGCAGTATGCTGAACATATCTGCCGTTACAAATAGGATGGCACAGACCATGCTGAACTGCTGAATCCCATCTACAGTGTCTAACACTGCAGCTATAATCTGGTCTGTGGAAGCTACACAAAACTATTCCAGGAGGAAAAATCTATATGAATTATTGCATTATTCTTCATACCTATTATCCTACATAAATAACTCCTTCATCTCTCCTTTTTGTGGTCCAAATTGTCTGAAGTTTATTTTTTACTTAGTAGCACTATGTTAAGTGAAAAGGGGAATCCCGGCATGAGTTCCCTCCAACAGGCTGATCTATAGGTTTTTCTGTGCTCTCCAGGGAGGTGTTAGGTTCAACTGGGGTAATCCAATTTTTTGAGAATTGTACTAATGAGTTTGAGACTCCTCAGATGGTACGCAGCACAGCAAGAAGCTGAGGTGGCCACAGTAGCAAATTTTGGTCTTCCTCTGTGCTAGTTTCAGACAGGCTATATCAAATGCTGTGTAAACCTTCCTTGATTCTTGTAATATATAAACTTATTACTATGTGACATACACTCTAGCTAAGACCTTAATACTACTCTGTATGACTTGAACTACCCATTCTTTTTCTTTACATTCTCATCTCTAACACTTTCCGTCAGTTTTTGAGGTGGTCATATCTTCCTCTCTCAGCTGAAAGAATAGAGGACCCTTTCAGAGGCCATAGTTGTTTAAGTCTCAGAAAAGGAAGGTAGTATTAAGCACTTGTCTTCATCCTTAGGATTGCCATTCTTTTGCATCTCTGCCATATTGCAGTTGGTGGTACATGCTGTTCTAAGTTCTACAGCACACTCCATCCATCTTATAGGAAGAGAATGAGTCATCGAAAGACAGTTTCTAAAGCTTCTTGGTGTTCTTTTTACCAGGACAGAAGCTGGGTGCTGTCATGATGTATACTTTGATAAATGCTAGTCAGAGAAAGGGGTTTTTGAAACCAATTGGTGATGTGACATATTGTTGTCTCAGTTTCCAAATCCCAAGTATCTTTGTTATTAATAAAATTGGTACTTCTGGCTTTTTATAATTATTAAGTCTTAGAATGAGAGTGGAGGTCAACCTCCTTCAGTATTACCTGTAATGGAAAGGTCTGCTGATGAACGGTGTTGGGGCAGATGCTTGCCTCCCAGCCTTCAGTAGTTTCAGGTATAGTTGTCTGGAACTTGGTAAGCACCATGGCTGCACCTTGGTGTCAGCCCTGTGATGTGAGAAAATTAATGTTTTTACTATGCAAGAGTTTTCCTTGTGAACGTGTAGTGCTAGAGATTGCACATGGGTGACTGGGACTTGGTCATATCTCTGAAGGGTTGGCAGCCTGTTGTGACTGTAGTATCACTAGGCTGTATTGTTGAGGTCAGGCTGTGGAAATAAAATTTTTACCAGCTTGGCTGTGGTGGGATGATCCCGGGTTTGATCAGTCCTAGTCCTATCAGTCCTATAAACCAGTGCATTTTATTACATTGTTTTGCTGCAATTTAACCCCCAAAGAGGCATAGCAGAGCTTCTACTACTACATCCCAAGTGCTTATGAAATTCCTCCGCCTCTCTGCCTGCTGGTCAGTGTTTGTGCTGGCCTTTCTGAAAGGCTGGGTGGCAGTGCTGTGCAGCCTTAGCCCTCACAGTGAGCTCGTCCTGTCCATTATCCTTGCAGCACTCTCCTTGCCCCTGCTCTGGCTTTTCTCTCATCATTTGTGCCACCACAACTCATGAGACCATCCAAACACACATCATCCTGGTGAGCAGAGAGTGCTGCCAGAAGGCTGGGTGTCATTTGGAGCTGCCCCTCGAGGGAGAGGAGTTGTCATCAGGGTGGAGTGGACAGGACAGCATGCCTTGGAACATAGCCTGCCTGCTGGGAGCCTGGAGCCTGGAGCCACAGCGCAGCTCTGTGCCAGGAGGGCAGTGCTGATGGCTGCCAAGCCATTCTGTGCAGCCTGGCTTAAACTGCAATCACAGCTGCTCCTTTCTGCCTGGCTCTGGGGAAACACAACCCTTTGGGAGTCTCTTTATTGCAACCCCCAATGAATAAACAAGGGCATAAACCTGGTGTGGTGGAATGTCTCGGACATAAGGCTGAAGGTGCAGAAAGACCTGGTGGAGAGCTCAAGGATGTGTCCAGGTGGTCTCTGAGACAAAGGCGCATAAGGATGTTCCTGCAGTCCCCAGTGTCTGCTCCCAGGCCATGGCTCTCTCTTCCTCCAGCTAGTTTGTGGGTCTGCAATATTTCATGGGTTGATGATGTGACTTACATTTAACTGTGAGCCTGCAGGGAAAAGGAAAACTTTTTTTCTGGAAGGCGGTGTGAAGGGCAGAGGCGAGGAGAGAGGTAAGACACATTCAGGTGAGAAGCACAGAAGTGAGACTGACCATACCTTCAGCCTCTTTAGAAATCACCCATCTTGGAGCAAGATGTTTGCTCTGTCTTTGTAAAATGCAGTTTCAGTTCTGTGATCTCTCTTGTAGTGTGTGCAACAGCTGCTGTATGCAACTGTCAAGCCCAAGAAGATTTTGTTGCCGTGTGAGACAAGCAATGGAGCAAAAATAAGAATTCTGATAGAAATGACAGTGAACACTCATATGGCTCCAGAGGAGAGCTGCATGGATTGCTCGCATCATCAAATTATAGAAGCAAAAAATAATTTGGGTTGGAAGCAACCTTAAAGATCATCTGGTTCCAACCTACCTGCCACCTTCCTCTAGAGCAGGTTGTTAACAGAGTGTGACTTCCTGAGGCCCTTCATGCTTCCTCCAGTTGAAATTTGAAACCTGCATTTGTTTTTCACATCAGATACTTTAGATATATCTGACCTTTAGAGACTCACCTCTCTAGTCAACATTAAACCCTGTGTTGGGAAAACATAAAACAAGCAAAAGAAAGCTCTGATATTTACTATCAGATATTTTTTTTCCTTCCTCCTCCTGGTTTAAACTAGGAAGACCTTTGTGCTCTGTGATTTTGAATCCTTTGAATGAAAGAATGCATTTATCACAGCGATGGGTGGTTGACTTCTGTGATTGCTTATTGCTAGGTAGGTGAGACCTGATTTTAAAAAAAGCAAGTGGATTAGCTCTTTTTGCAAGTGTTTAACAAGTAGCAAGAACTGCCTTCCTATGACTGGCTTTCAAAGTGGAAATCTGAATGAGAGTTGAAGCATTGTATTGACCTTCTGAATAATATCCTTGAAACATCATTTTCTTATGGCTCCCTGGATTTTCACTTTAAAATTACTTACAACAAAATAATTTCATGTGGGATATATAACTGGCTTTGAATATTTATAATTTTCTGATTATACTGTATCAATTAATTAAAAAAAACCCCAAATGCCTGACTTTTTTTGGGACTGAATTCCAAAATATTGTTAGTAAGACAGGTAGGAGTGTCCATTAAAAAAACTGAAAATTTTGTCTCCAAAAGAAACACAATAAAATAAAGCGTGGTTATATTTAAAAATTTATAATAATTTTCAAATATAGTTTGGATTAATTTGCCATTTCTCCCTCTGTTGCTGGTGCCTGCTCTTGTTTGCTGCATGTTATAGGCATCTTCTATAGTATATTCTGCAATTTGGACTGTTTTCCATCAATTAAAATCTTTAGAAGATGTGTTTCTGTATCTTTATGTATGACTAACTTGTTCACTAATCCATATTTTATGCTGTTCATTTAACTGTTTTTTAAGAGATGATATACAGTATTATACTGTATGCAGTGCTGAAGTGAACCAAATGTCAGGTTTTAGCAAGGTGGCTGCCATCAGCCATAAGAACAGATTTTTTTATTATGTGTATGGGCCACAGCTATGAAGCAGTCAGATACAAACTTTGTCAACAATCACCGTGCTTCTAGAATGGTGAGTTTTGGAGTGGCCTGCTTTAGGTGCAAGGCTGAATTATGTGTCGTGTCACTGAGACAGACATAGCAATGTTTTTGAGACCTGTTTCAAGGATAGAGCTAAGGAATATAAATTATGATTTGAGATTTCTTGTGTTTATTTTTTTTGCAAAATCCTAGGCTGTTGGCAGCAGTGTTAAGGTGAGGTTTTGTGCATCCTTCCTCACCTAGTCCAGTGCCATGGGCTCTGCAGAGGGATAGGTCTGCTCAACCCCTCCATCTGCAAACCAGGAATTCCTCTACAAGCACTTGCATTCTGAGCTGGGTGTGCTCTTGAAGCAGTGCTATTTGATGTGTCTTTCTAAAACGTTGCATGTTAAGGGATAGCAGAAAGGCTTACTTGATTAGTTACTAAACTTAAAAAGTAGAAAGTAATAAACCAATTAAAGGTCTAATATTCCAGACTAAGCTAAGATTTCCATCAGTTCATTGTTCTCTGTGACCCAGGAGTTAAGCTGGAGCTTTTTTCACAAGGAGGGTTTTGGTTTTAATATTTCCTGCTTTTGTTATGATTTGGTATACATGCTGATATTTGTTGTGTTGTGTGGTCCACTCTGGATCAGAAGCATCACATCGGAAAGCCCATGAAAGTCAAAAGGTTTTTGTTTTTTTGGCTAAGCTGGGTTCAAAATAGTGGAAACAGTTTTATGAGCCCTTGATGCAAGACCCTAATCCAGAAAATCAGTTAAGCATACCTACTTAGCTTTTAAGTACAGTTGATTAACTGTGAAAGAAAATGCTATAGCACTCTGTGGAGTGAAGACTGAATTTATGTATTTTTGAAAAGCTAACATGCTACTTTTGTTCTGAGGAAAAAAAATCCCTAAAATCTCTCTTCAGAATGACTGACGAGTTATAAGAAGTTTTGTTATCCTTCTCTGACTTGGGTCTGCATTTATCCTGCAAGCACAGGTGACTTCTGCTAGTGTTTGTACTGTTTTTGTGAACTCCTAAGAATATGTTTCCATTGGATGAGTTTGAATTGGTTACTAGGAAATAATCACAGAAATTCTGCTGCAACCTGAAATTATATACTGTCTTTAAAAGGGAAAAATATAAAAGCTTCTTAGGGCTACTGAATCTGCAGTCTGCCTGGAAAGACAGTTTGAGACTAGCTGATGGTTGTTTTATGATTGGTCATGGTAGACAGGTGAACAGTGGAAGTATTCAAATGAAATTATTTGCACAATGTTTTTCAAGTCTCAGTGAATTTTAGTGATGAAAATTTTCTAGTGAATTCAATTGCTTATAATTATGTATTTCTACAGATGTGCAGAATCTTGAACACTGGGGCAAAGAAGCAGGTAAGAAAGACTGGAAAAGCAAAAGCTGCCAGTTAGTAACAGATGCACCAGTGTATTGCAGTGATGGAGATCAGAGGAACCATAGCATATCTATTTTACAGAACCAGGTGGTTGTCCTGTGACAGGGTACCCTGAACACAAGGAAACTCTAGAAGACCTGAGAGGCCACTGAAAACCTCTCATGAGTTCATATTTTACTGCATGTGACGCTGGAGTTTTGCAATGTTCTTCTACCCCATGTGGATCCAAAGTGGTGTTCTTTGTTTAGCAATCAAGTGTTACATTACTTCATACCATAAGCATGCATGGAGTGGATGCTGAACCACAAAGTTCCTGCTCTGAAAAGCTTATGGGAGACAGCATGTTCAGTTGGAAATCTT
Source organism: Trochalopteron elliotii (assembly GCA_024734555.1). NCBI lineage: Eukaryota > Metazoa > Chordata > Aves > Passeriformes > Leiothrichidae > Trochalopteron > Trochalopteron elliotii. The sequence goes on along the minus strand of JANPWX010020199.1, from coordinate 573,619 downwards.
TTCAATGCTGGCAGTAATTTAACCAGTTGGTAATGAAGCCATGTAGAGTTTCCAGGGGTAAGGAAGGGTTCAAGAGATACCAGTGTGCTTAAGCCCTGGGCTCTTGTGAAATAGTCTTGAATACTAGCTTACAGGAACTCTGGCTGCATTTCAGTTGCTGCAAGTGAGTTGCTATATGTGAAATTAATTTCAAAAGGGTTTAAAATATTTTAGGACACTCTGCTTGCAGTGGATTCTTGCACTACCTGTAATAAGAGGAAGTTCTTTCCGTCCTCTGATGTATTTGAATAAAGATTGGTGACATGCTGCACCATGCTGGCTTCTCACAGACACCTGAAAATAGTACCTCCCTCCTTCACAGGCACTAAAAGTCAGTTTGGATCTTTCAGGTATTTCTGATTATTGACATGATCAGTAAGGTTATTTACATGTACTCTGTGCTTGAGTACTGAGGCAATTCTATTAGCCCCATGATCATCTGTTGCTTATTTACAGAGTATTTGCGTTCATCTAATAATTTTGAGGGTAAGAAAAGATTGTGTAAAAGTTGTTGATGCAACAACAACAACAAAAGATGCATAACTGTTATTTATTTATTGCTAAAATTTTGACAAACCTGTTCAACAATGCAGAAGTACTGGCCCTAGTAGTTAAGATCTTCCATAAAACCCCAGTTCTTTGAAAGTGACATTGTGTACTGGTTTCACGAAATGCAAAGTGTATGCAGAGCTGAGGTATGGTACTTGACAGAACTTTTCAGCTCTTGAAGTACTGTTTTGGCTAAGACACTGTGTTTCTCTGTTATCAGTACAAATTTGTTGCAATTTCAGTAAGCTACTTACAACTTGATTGTTCTGCTTAGTTTCCAGCCCAACTGTACTTTGCCTAAATGAACTAACCAGTTATGTAAACTGGCTAGTCATAGTGTGATTTCTAATTATCTGCACCTGTCTGGAGCTATAATGTATCATTAAAAGCAATTGCTGTTGTTTTGTCCAAAAATTGATTGTGTTTCAATAATGGATGAAATTATTCTGCCACAGAGATGTGTGCCTTTTATTTTTCTTTTGCAGGGAATTGAACAGTCTTCAGAGCAGCATGGTGTTTAATTAGAAAATATGTGTACCTGTGCCCTTCACCCTAAAGTGGTCATAGGTACAGCTAAGAATACTAAAAGATTGTTGTTTCATGTTGACAGTGTAACCTAGTTTTCCTGAATTTAGTATTTGACCAGTGAACAGTGCTTATTGTCTGGTCTTGAAGGAGCTGAATGTTTCTGGCATTCTTGGTTTAGTAAAGCTAACTTCAGAGGAGGAAGAGTGTACATTAACCCCCTACTTAGCAGCGTTTATTTGTCACAGTGCCTCTCCAGGCTTTGACTTTGGCAAGGATGCAGGGATGGTACAGGGATGGTGGTGGAGGGGCGTGTGGGCTGAGGCAGGAGAAAGCAGAAGCAAAAACTGAAGTGTTCAGGTGTTTTTGCTGGATGGGTGGATGGTGAAATCAGTGAGGGGAGCAACACAGCGGGGCTCACAGGGCTGCTTTGCCCTCTCTTTGGAGGGTGGCGAGCCTCCAAGATCCGTGCACCCGCCCAGCAACCCCAGTGAGATGGTGGCACAGTCATTTGCCTTGCTGATAGCACCCCTGCATTTTGAAGGACCTCTGTGCTGGGCTGGGTTTTTAGGTTTTGTCTGTTCTCACTGCTCAACAGAAAGAACTTGAAAGAAATGGGTGGTGAGTATGTTTCCCTATATTTTACATTCTGATCTCTTTCTTTACTTCTGGAAACCTTAATTTTTGAACATTTTGACCCGACAATGTCCCTTTAATACCATATTATGCAAGGATCTCAGACATTAAAGATATTGGAAAAGTGATTAAAAGCAATTTTCTAAAAACTACTCATGTGCCTTAAATTTCAGAGCCAAACTCTTGCCACTCCATTGACTAAATCAGTCTAGAAATCTCCAAAGCCTCTTCTGTGGCAGGGAATTATAAGCAGCAAACCTAATCCTCAGACTGGTGAGAAAAGAGAAGCCAAAACTCCCAAACAAAGATCTCAGGACTTCCTTAGAGGAAAATCACTAGGAAAGCTGCAATATGAATTTGGCTTCAGGCCTTTGTTATATCAGAGAAGAAATTTGCCAGTTAGTAGGAATATGTTAGTTATATTTTTGTCTGCTTTAGGTGGTGAAAAGGATACATGTTGATGACGGCTGAGGTATATGAACCTCACTGTAGTGACAGGAAACATTTCAATTTGTTGTTGAAATTTAATTAAATTATGACAGTTTTGGAATATTAGTCAGAGTTTTGTGAATGGAGATGTATGTGCTACAGAAGTTTTTTACAGGAATAGGAATCAAGAGCTAGACTAGAAAAGTCTGCAGTTCAGAAGTCTCCTGTTTTCATTTTTACTTGTCCAGCCCTGAACTCATGGATGACTGTAAAAAAGCATGAAGTTTTAAACCTCTTTTCCTGATGATACAATCAGTCTAAAAACCTAAGTAAAGCCTTAGATTAAGAAATGAATGTTAAGATTTTGCTGTAAATTTTAGATATTAAGTGAAGATTTTACCTATAAAAATTAAGAATAATTACTTAATTAAGACCCAGAGATTTCAAAGTTCAGCATCCAACAGTTAGTGTTCCGTTCAGGGAATTCAATTCTGATAGAACTGAAGAGAAAGGTTCAAAGATTTCCAGTGTGATGCTTTGAAAAAAGTCTGCGTGCCATAGTGGCTGAGCTGTAACAGGCATCACTGACACAGCAGGCAGTGGTGGCACTGGAGAAAGCCCATCTGTCCTGCATCCTGAGTGCTAGGTCTTGGTTCCTGCCTTTGCATTTCACTCTAGACCTAGTTTAGCAAATACAAGCAGAATGCCTCTGTTCTTGACTATGTGAAGAATAATAAAAGAAGGACTCTGCTATCTCTTTCAGGTAAAATGAGAATCTTGCCTTTTTTGGCACAGATTTAGTAAGATTGCATTTTGCTAGTCTTCTGGCAGAAGGGGAGTGCAATTGTTAAAGAAATTTTGATCCATCCTTTCCACTTTCTCTACTGTACATGTGTTTGACAGAACATCTAAAAATTTTTCATGGTGGCAGTGAATTTAAATATTGATCTTCTTGGGGAATTCTGTAAAGCTTGGAGGTAAAGGGCTATGACTGTTCAGAGCTGTAGCTTCAGCTTGTAGTCTTACACCTAACATGATGGGCGTAATTCTGAGTTATCTATATACAGCCATATTGTCATTACAGTCCAATTTTTGACATCATGGTCCAAAGTTCAGGAATGTATTTATATTTGAAATGTCTTTTTAGCCCCCCAAATCTTGGATTGAAGAGGTCTTCAGTAAAAGAGAATGTGCACACATTATTCCCAGCTCAAAAGATCCACACAGGTAAAACAAGGAATTTCTCTTTTTTTCTGTTACATTTAAAAATAATCAGAATAATTTTTTATGGGCATTGTGATTGGTTTGGATGGTGTTTTTTAGTGTCTCAGTCAATGATTGCTGGTTTATGGGTTTTCATGGATCCCATCAGTCTGTTTTAAATGAAACTGTTTATTTGAATTGGAAATTGGCAGCAATTAACCTTACTGTACTTCTTTGATTTGTTACTCTTAGTCTGGTAACAAAAACAGATATGGCATGCAATTAAGAGACTGAGTTACATGAAGTTACTGGTGCACCATTTTTTCCCTTCCTCAGAATAATTACTGCTGCTGATCACATCTTCTGATGCAGGAATTTCTGATCATACTGGTGTAGAGTATGAAAAGAATAAGGAAGATATCAAATCCTCAACCTGTGCTTGAGGAGCAGAGGAAGCAAATGTAACTTGGCATTCTGCATTATGTATCTAGTGGGTGGTGTGGCCTAGATAAATTCGAAGAAATCATGTTCTGAGAATGTAAACTTGTAATTTTGATCATATAGTTTTGAGTACATGGATAGCGTAGCATATGTAAGATAGATAACTCATCTATGAAACACAGATCTGGCATAAAATCTGAGTTGTGAAATGCCAAACAAAACACTAAAGTTATCTAGTACATTTTCCAGGGGTTACTGGTGGAGATGACAACCTGTTTTGTTGTTGATGAGATTTCTTTTGCTATTGAATTGATACTGTAAAAATAATGTTAAAGCTGTCTTATTTTACACAAGCATATATTAATTATCCACCTTTTTATCACAGATGTCCTGCAGGATGCCAGGTGTGCCATAATTTAATCAGGTAAGAGTGCATAAATCTAGATGTACTATTTTTACAGTGGCCTAGTAATAGGCAATCCTAGTCAAGGAAACAACGATAAGAGAAATATCCTTCTTGTTTTATGGTCAGAGCAGCATTTCTAGGGATGTTCTGGAGAATGCTTAGCATAAATATATGTAGAATAAATTGTGTGATAACCTTTGTTTTATTTGCAATAGAAAATTCTACCCAAATACCTTGTGTGCATGATTTTGTTTTAATCTCCTCCTGAGGAATGAAAGAGAGAAATGTGTCTTTAAATGAGAGTCCATTCCAGCTATGTCCCAGATTATATGAATGAGAGTGAGTCTATAGCAATAGAGAACAGTGAGAATTATGGAAATAAAAAGAAAATGGAGGGAGAAGAAAAAGGGTAGAAGAAGCATCCCTGATAATATGTTTTTTTAAGATTTTTCATCTTCTCTTTAGTGAGGATTCTGAGTCTCTGCTTTTGGAAAGGCAAACAACAAAAATTTCATTACTTTGGTGCTTTTAAAATATGCTTTTTTTCAGGAAAATTGTATTTTGTGGCCTGTATTAATTAGTTGTTTTCAATCCACTATTTGTCATTCTGATGGTATTACCATACACATTTTGGTACTGTATATTTATGATAATACATTATCAGTTATTGGAACAAAAAGTTCAACTTGAATTTGCTTTTTGTTAAAGGCATCTGATGGCTGAGGCAATAACTGTTGACTAGCAAACTGGTGTTAAGTAGTTCTATAATCTGTGTTAATGTGGTTATCTGTCCTTTCATTATGCTTCACATCTGATGTTGCTTCTAAGGTTTATAAGAGTCATGTTTTACAAAGAGTAAATAAATTACTTCTGAAATCAAATTCGGGAGTAAAGAGCTGATATGCAGAATGGTGATGGCATTGTAAAGCAACTGATTTGTGTTTCTGTCCAGAAAGTGTGATCTCTTTCTAAGAGAATGGTCTTGTGTATATCTTGATTTAGAGCAGAAGAATAGATACTCAAAGATTTTTGCAGGTCCTCTGAGAGAAGAAATGCAGAGGACGTTTTAATGCTTCCTGCTAACCTGCAGATACTCAGTTGGGTATTACAGCTAAAGTTACATTGTCCTTAAAAATATAGTAGTTTAATTTCATCTCAATCAAGACTACAGCAGTTCTGTAATTCTCCCCCTCTCCCCGCTCAGAGTGACCATGTTGTTAGTCAGTCTGGGAAGACCAGTAGGACAAAAATTAACCCACAGAATTGGAAAACCAAACCAAGATTAGCTTTCACCAAATCAGCTCCTAGTCAAACACAGTTTAGCTGCATAAATGTGAATGCAACACTAGGAGAGGGAGGAAGAGAAACAGAAAATGTGCACTCCATTGGATGGATTTGTTTTTTCCTTTCACCTTTCTCTGTCAGCACATGCTGTATCTTTGTCTGTCCCTTATCTTGTAGTTGTTTCTTTCAGTTTTTGCTGAACATTTTCATGCTGTTTAGATTAATATGAATCCAGTTTGTTGGTCTGTCTATGTTTGCAGAATGTATGTGGGTGTCTAATATAAGTTTCAGTCATTCCTCATCTTACAAGTATATTTTCCAAATGTTAACTGTTGTTTCCTTCTTGGGTATCTCAAAGTGTACAGAGAGCTTTGTTCTAGGAGAATTTTTCTGTTACCAACAAGGCGAAATGATTTCCATATGATTGTTATGACTAGTTATATTGTATTTATTAGATCAGCAATGAAGCAGGTTTTGGGTGTCTCGAGTTCTGTAGTTTTCCACAACAGTCAAAGAATCATGTGGATATACTCGATGCCTACTATAATTTGACCTAATATTGTAGACAAATGAAATCTCTTAATGATTTCTTTTGTAGAGAACTTCCAAGGTTTGCAAGCAGTTTGTGAATGGAAAAAGTTTGTGAATGGGTTATGCAATAAATTTGCTAATTCTAAGTAGAATTACTCCTTTTAGAAGTTGCTAATCAAATTTGAGTAACTTACCAGCACCTTTGTCCATGCTCCTCTGGTGAACTGACATGAGCCCCTATCTACTCTTCTGTGCAGCTCTCACAAAAACATCCCAGACAGCAGTTAGAATGGACTCACTGTATGAGTATTCAGAAGTGAGGTGCCCATTTCTTGCATCCTTATACATCTGAGATATTCTTGCAGCTTGTCTATATCTCCAACCTTTAATGCATAAGTTTTAGACACAGCTTCTAAATTGCTGCCTGTGGAGACACTGGATATTGTACTCTGATTCTTGCAGTTACTTTCACTTCAGTGTCGACCCTTTGGGTTTTTCCCTTGTTGCCCAAGGTGTGACTTTTCTAGTAGCCTGCTTTTATGTTACTGATGATGTCCCCACCTCCTCCAGTAGCTTGGTGAGGTTTTGAGGCAAAAAAGGCAAAGTCATTGCAAAGATGCTTTGTATCAGTCCATATCCATATATCCATAGGATCAAAGAGTAACTCAGGCTGTTGGAGACATGGTCTCTAGTATGCTCTGCCAGGGGGGTCAGACGAGGATGCTTCACTCAGTGGTGTGGAACCCCCAAGGATGGAGGTGACCTACCCTCCCCAGTTCCTGAGTCCACCGCTGGGCTCTTTCCAGAAGGAAAAAAGGCTTCTTCTTATTTCCAGCCTCAGATTCCCATGTTTCAGCTGTACTACTGCCTCTCACCCTCCTGCCATGCATTGCTGAAGAGCCAATCTACATCTTCTGTACCCCATCCTATCAGTGCTGGGTGTGTTTTTGGAGGCCCTGAAGCCATCTCTCATCCCAGCAGAACTATCCTGTCCAAAAGCCTCTTCTCAGATGCCAAGGGCTCCAGGCCCACCATCTGCCACCAGAACAGTCACTCTGCCCCTGAAGCCTCCCCACTTTGCTGATGTCTCTTCTGTGTTGTGGACTGAAGTTGGAAGTGGCACCCAGACAGGGGCTGACAAGCACCAAGCAGCGGGGAAGGACCCTGTCCCCTGTCCCTCAGGCTATGTCCCGCTCATACCGCCCCAGGCACCTCTGGGCCTCACTGCTGCCCAGGCACATGGATGACCCTGGCTTAGCCCACCAACACCCAGAGCTGTCTCACCCCTAGGGCTGCACATTCCCTCCATTCCCTTTTCCAGGTTGCAGGTGGACAGACTGGACAGGAATGGCCCTGTACAGACTATGAGGAACCCTTCTTGGTACGGGACCACCACCCAGCCAGGTCCTCACCTGCCAGCCTGTCATTCCTCCCACACTGTAATGTCACAGCCCAGCTACAGAAGCCTGGATAGAGCAAAGGTGGGTGCTCTCCTCTCATCCCCACAGTTACGCTGCAGAAGGCAGTGAGGTGAGTCAGCATGACTGACCATTGATCCTTGCTTACTACTTCCTGTCACTGTCTCCTTCATGTGCTCAGATGTAGACTCCAGAAGGTCTCACTCCTTGATTTTACCTCAGACTTATGGCCAGATGGCTGGCCTGTTGTTCCCAGGGTGGCTTTTGCCTGTTTTGATGCATGACATTTGCCTTTTTCCAGTTATTGGGAGCACCCTGATCTTCACAATCATGGAATCTGGTTGTACAAGGGCATCAGCCACCTCCCTCAGCACCCTGGGGTGCAGCCTGACATGTGTGAAACAAGCAATCCTATGCTCTTCTGCCTCAAACATCATCTCAACCTGCTAGTGCCACTCGACCTTGAGCCCTGTCTCCCAGAGTGTAGGAGACACTTTTTTCACCAGTTTGCTTTTGCAGAGCATTGAATCAACCAAATGTAATTTGTCTGGGCTGAAAAATGGAGTGCAGGCCTAATTTCATGGCTTCTGGGTATCAAGAAGTACCTTACTAAAGCAGCTCTTGCTTCCTGCATTTCCTTCAGGTAGTTTTGGGGTTTGGTTTTGGTTGGATGGTTGGTTGGTTGGTTTTAAAAAATCTGTTTCTCTGTCACTAGTTAGTTCTCTCTCATCTGCGCTGAAAACTCTCTCTTTCAGAATGCACATCTCCAGAGTCTTGCAGATGTTTACATCTAACCTGCCCCTAAATGGACAAACAGTACAGCTGAGGCCTGAGGCAGTTGTTGTGTTTGGGTTGCTGAAGGATATTTGGTTTCTTAAGAGAGGAAAAGTGAAGAATTTATCTCCATTTCCTAGGGTGTATTAACTTCTGAAAAGTCTAAAGGAGAACTGGACTGTCAGCTGTCACAATAAATTACACTGAAGTTAATCCTGCAGAAGACACTGAAGCCTGTTGGAGCCTGTGTGAGAGCAATGATTGAGTTTGGAATCTGGGTTATTATTCCAGATGCAAACCTTTAATGCTAACTGAGTTTCTGGCGTTTTTCTATCCTGTTTCTGGCTAGGCCAGAGTTAACTATTTGCAGAGGCCAAGCAGGGGCCTGGCTAGGATCCAGAGGTTTTTCTCTACTGCCTCAGGTGATTGCCAAGGCTTGGGGAGAAGGGAATCTCTTCTGGGGAGGGGGGTTCCATTCTGGATCCAGGTAGTGTGGTCTTGTCCGTTGTCAGGGGCTTTCCCTGTGAATCATTCATTTCTTGTGCCCCTTGTCATCAGTTTGTTGTTACTGTTCATTTCCTTATCTGGTTGCTCTTTCCAGCAAACTGTTCTGATCCTAACCCACGGTCTTTACCTTTTGTGCCTGCACTTCTCTCTGGCCCCAAGAGGGGGAAGGACAGGGGGAGGAGGAGTGAGCAAACAGTGCATGGCTTGACATGTTTCCGTGGGAACATTGAACTGAGGAATTACAGAATCACCAAATCACAGAATGACATGGTTGGAAGAGACTTTTAAGACTGAGTCCAACTCAGGCCTAATACCTCAGCTAAACCATGGCACTGAGTGCGACATCTTTCTGTAAACACATCCAGGGATGGTGACTCCACCACCTCCCCAAGCAGAATTTTTTTCCATAAAAATCTTTTCCTAGTATACAACCTATATTTCCCTTGGCACAGCTTAAGACTGTGTCCTCTTGTTCTGTCAGTTGCTGCCTGGAGAAAGAGACCAACCCCCACCTGACCACAACCACCTTTCAGGATGTTGTAGAGAGCGATAAGGTCACCCCTGAGTCTCCTTTTCTCCTGGCTAAACAACCCCAGCTCCCTCAGCCATTCCTCACAGGGTTTGTGTTCCAAGCCCCTCACCAGCCTCGTTGCCTCCTCTGGATGAGCTCAAGTGTCTCAGTGTCCTTCCTAAACAATGAAATACCACTCCTAAAACATGACAGCCTTATTTGGCACTTAATGTTCGGCAGGAAGAGCTGAGGTAACAACAGATCAGTCCAGAGCAGTTTGGAAACAAATTTGATCTCAGTATTGTTGCAGTAGGAATGGAGCCACTGGTCACAATGTTGGTCTGTTCATGTGGCTGTGGTACCCAGTGCTGTGTATGTTACCATATGCATTGCTTGCAATGCTCTTTCTCTAAGTAAGGAGAAGCATCAAGATTGCTCTGTTGCTGTACTGTGTGATATCAGCTCATGACGTCATTGCATCAAGGGCAATGAAGGTCATTGTGATGTGTATTTGGTGTTGCTCTCCTAACCTTATCTTGGGTGCTGACTTTGGGAGCCCATTAATAATTGTATCAAGTCCATGGGGAGAACAGGGGGGGATGATTTTCTCCAGCTTTTCATACCCTTTTCCTCCTTCAGGCTGGTTACAACAGCTTTGGAGAATTTTTAATTTGTTTTGGATGTTGAGGAAACCATGTTCTTGTTGCTAAGTCTGCCAGGTCCCTCCATATGGTCCACACCATGGTTGGAGTCAAGAAAAAGATTTCTGGGGGGTTATTCAGAGTTCTGCCCCAAGGGTGGACAGTCATGAGTAGCATGCAATGTGGAAGGACATGGGATGGTATTTGGAAGACTTCTGCAGTGATTTGGAAGTTTACCCCTGAACAACGACAGGATATGATAAAATATATCATGGAAAATGCTGTGGCAGTTCCAGAGAGGTGTGAAATTATGCAATATGCTGGGACCTGCTCCTTACTGAGCACAGCTCAATACTAAGAAGTGCCCTCAGGGGGTGAACAAGGAAGCAAAGCAAGAGGCACTGTGGCCACTCAACTGCAGCTGAACCAGAGGAACAGCCAGTGCCAGTAGCCGTGGCTCCCACAAATGAAGAAATCCAAGACCAAATTGGTTCACTTGGTAAGAGTTGAAGAGAAAGTAGGGCCCTCATGAAAGGAGGAAAAGGGAGGGCCAGATCTGCTGATCCCTCTGAAGTGAGCTTCAGAGTGTGCAAGATTTCAGCCTCTGCTGACCTGGCTGCGCCAGTGCTGCAATATCACAGCCCACGATATGAAACTAGATGGTAATGAGGCCAAGCAGCTGGGATCCCTGTCCCAGGATTTGGGCATTGACAAGGGGATTGGGAAGAGGACAGAAGCTCTCAGCCTTTGCAGATGACTCCTGTCAAGTGTGAGAGAAAGGTGCTCTCTCAAGGATGATCTAATAGTGCACCCAGGCATGTGTGACACCACAGAGGAAGGTACCCGGTACCTGAGAGAACGGGTTGTGCTGGAGGTAGTCTCTAGGGATTCAAATAATGTGCAGTCCCCTGTAGATCCAGATGAGGTCCAGTCTGCACCATCCATGTGGCAGAAGTTTGTATGGAGCACATGATCATTGTGCACCAACTCATTGGCATTGATGTCCATGAAAGGAGGAGAACAAACAGTGCTTCAAGTAACTACTGGATCCCAGCAATATGAAAATGATTTTTTTGTTTCCCTACCGACTTGCACCTTGACTGTGGAAGGGCTGTGCTAGGCTACAGACAGATTCAAAAGGCTCAAATAAGGTAGAGAGGAAATATCTCATACTCCACCAGTAAGGACCAGAGTCTGCTACTGGGAGCAAGTGGCCCCCATCAAGAGAGAGGGTGTAGAGTATGAGGTAACCTGTGGTTTTTGTTGTGTGACCATGAGAAGATATGTGGAAGTGGGATCGAAAATTCTCTTGAAGGCTGCTTTTGCAAAGTAAGGTCAAGAGACCTGCTCAGGAAATTCAAGTTTTAGGAGTAAAATGACAGGATAGATGTCGCCAGATTCCAATGGATGTGATCAACTGTGATCCCAGACAACCAGCAAGAAACAAACACAGGCTTTCCTAGGTGTTGTGGGTTTTTGAAGGATATGTGTTCAGGATTACAGTCAAATTGAAAGTCCTCTTGATCAAGTGACCTGGAAGAAGAATGGTTTTAAGTGGGGTCATGAACAACAAGCTTTTGAGCAAATCAAACTGGAGGCTGATTATGCTATAACTCTTGGGCCAGTCACAACAGGACAAGATGTGAAAAATGTGCTCCTCATTGCAGATGGGGAAAATGGTCTTTTCTGGAGTCTCTGGCAAAATGTACCTGGGGAGGCTCAAGAATTACCCCTGGGGTTCTGGAGTCAGGTATATTCTTGGTTGAGGGATGGTATTCCCCAATTCAGTGTTCCCACTAAGAATCTCCAAAATCACATGCCTCTCTTTCCCACTCCGTCTTCCCCTTCCCCTTTCCACTGCAGTGGAGTGAAGCTGAGAATTGACACAAAGGGTAAAAGATCATGATTTGAAACAAGAACAATTTACTGGAAACAGCAACTTGATAAGAAAAAAGCAAACAGTAACAGCCACAATGTTAATTTTAAAAGTGTACAAAAAAAGAAAAGTGATCATGCAGAAAGGGTCATTGCAGAGCTCGTGACTGGAGCAGGGCCAACCTCACTGCTCTGTCCCACTTGGGACTGGCACCATCTGGACCTGTGTCTGGCTTGAAACCAGCTCCCTCCACTACACTTATTCAACCAGAAATTACCCTTCGCTCCACGAGAGAGAGGGACACCTTTACCTCTGCCTCCAACAATGATGTGAGATAGTAAGAGTAACATCTGGGCTCCAGCCGTGCCCCATCCCAACATGGACAAAAGTAGGACAGGGATACAAAGGACCAGAGGCCTGCTACAGCCCAACTGAAAAAGATCCTGGCAGCTTATGAAGGGGTTTCAGCTGCTTCAGAAGTGATGGGCACCAAAGCACAGCTCCTCCTGGCACCCCGACTGTCAGTGCTGGGCTGGATGTTCAGAGGGAAAGTCCCTTCCACACATCATGCCACTCATGCTTTATAGAGGAAGTGCAGTGTGCTAATGACATTGAACAGGAAACCTCAATCACCCAGGAATCAGGAACTGGTCCAAAGACAAAAATTTTGGATTTTTCTCAGAAAGGGACAAAGAGGAGGTGACACGTCCTGAGCAGGTCCCGCCATATAATCAACTACCAGAAAATGAAAAGTGGTACACTCTCTTCACTGATGCTTCCTGCTGAATTGGAGGGATACATCAAAAATGGGAAGCTGCTGCATGGAGTCCTACATGGCAAATCATAGAAGCTATGGAGGGACAAGGTGGATCAAGTCAGGTTGCAGAGCTGAAAGTCATCCAGCTGGCTTTAGATATCATTGTATGAGAGAAATGGCCAGTGCTCTACCTCTACACTGACTTGTGGATGGTAGCAAATGCTCTGTAGGGGTGGCTTGAGTGGTGGAAAAAGATAAATAGGCAGTGCAGAGGTAAACCCATCTGGGCAGCTGAACTGTGGACAGACATCACTGCCTATGTAGAGAAGCTGGCTGCAAAAGCACATCATGTACATCCACACACACCCAGGAGATGGGCTGCTGAGGAACATCACAGCAATGAACAGGCAGATTGGGCTGCCAGGATTAAAGTGTCTCCTGATTAAAGTGTGGCCTGGACTGGCAGCATAAAGGTGGATTATTCCTGTCTCATTGGGCCCATGACACCTCAGGTCATGAGAGAAGAAATGCAACAATACAGATGGGCTTGTGGTGAAGGGGTGGACTTAACCATAGATGTTATTTGCCAAGTGATCCATAACTGTGAAACATGCATTCTGATCAAGCAGGCCAAGTGGGTAAAGCCTCTGTGGTATGGGGGATGATGGTTCAAATATAAATGTGGAGAGGCCTGGCAGATTGATTCCATAGGCCCCTGGGGATATCATGTTCCCTGTCATGCACCAACCTTTGGGAAAATTGAATGATACAATGGACTGTTAAAACCACACTGAAATCAATGGGAGGTTAGACCTCCACACACTGGGATCTGCATTTAGGTAAGTCATCTGCTTGGCTAATACCAGAGACTTGGGTATTATTATTGGGCTTGCCTTGCCCAATCAAAACCTTCATGTAACACAGAAGTGTAGAAATGGATAAAGTCCCCATGGTGCATATGAGGAATATGTTTGGGAAGTCAGTTTGGATTAGTCCTTTCTCAAGCAAAGGCAAACCCACCCACGGGAATGTTTTTGTTCAATAACCTGGGTATGTTTGGTGGGTAACGCCGAAGGACTGTGAAACACAATGTGTACCTGAAAAGCATTTGTTTTTTGGGTGAGAACAGTCTGTAATATCAAACTGTGTGTGTATTGTTGGTTGCTGAATGACACTGGCACTGTGTGCCGTAACTGCCATGGACAGTGAGTCTGGAGTGCTCCAGATACACTGGTCATGAGCTCAGGATGCAGCTTGCAACCACCTGACAAGAGATAAGCCCTCCTGCCCTAGAAGACATCTAGGACAGACAGAATCCACAGTCATGGATTCAATGAACTTGACAGGTGTCTTGGAGGAACAGCCATTGACTATGATACCTAAGTTTATATGTGTATGTATGTGTATGTATGTATATATACATATAATTGGAAGGTGTATGATTTTGTCATGAGGTAGATGATATAGAATAAGAGGTGAAAAATGTCCTCATTCCAGCCAGGACAGGGTTATTTTTTGCAATAGCCAGGAAGGGACATGGCTAGGACCTGGGGATTATTCTCTACCACCCCTCATCACTGTTGGGAGTGAGAGAAAGGAAATCTCTTCCAAGGAGAATCACAGAATATGCCAAGTCAGAAGGGATCCACAGAGACCATTGAATCCAGGTCCTGGCCCTGACAGGACTATTCCCAAGAGTCCTATGATGTGCTGAAAAGGTCTCTTCTGGGCTGGCCAAGGGAGTGACCAAGGGAGTGGTTAGATATTGTCTATTGTTGAGGGGTTTCTGTGTGAAATGTTAACTTCTTGTGCTGTTATTGGTATTGTTGCTGTTACTCTTTGTTCTCTTATCTCGTTGGTGTTTCCAGTAAATTGTTCTTATCTCGTTCTGTGATCTTGACCTGTTGTGCCTCTGATTCTTGTCTCCAATGCACTGCAGGGAGAAGGGAAGAGAAAGGGGTGAATGAGTGAGTGGTGTGTGGTTTGGAGAATCTCAGTGAGAGCATTAAACTGAGGAGTACCACACTCAAACCATGACCATCTCCCTCAATACTGCACTTCAATCCATGTATTTTGTATATGCACTTTGCTGGCTTCCAAGGGCCACCCTGAAATTCCCCTCCTGATTGTTGAGGATAACTCCTAGATGTTTCTTCGGACTTAGAATTACTGGCAGTAATACTCATAGCAAACCTCAGTGTCCTACAACATTCCTCTGAAGTGGAACATATAAGACCAGTAAATCCAAGCTACATTGCTCAGGTCAGAATTTCTGTATGGGACTCTCAAACTGTTGCAGAATCCCACAGAATCATAGCATGGTTTGGATTGGAAGGGACCTTTGAATACTATCTAGTCCAGCTGCCCCAACTGTTATTATTGTTCCCCAGGCAGAGAACAAATTCTCTACCCAACTAAATATAATTAAGATATAATTCAATGTGATTTTGCTATTGTTTCAATGTTTTTTTCCACACTGTTAATTTTTACTGCATTCCATGTGAGACAACTGCAGTATCTTTCTTTGCAGGAAGTTATCTGGGCTATTGACATGTAAAATTTCATGCAAGTGAGTTTGATATAAAATAATGTCTGTATTTTTAATGTGAGGTGTTGCTGTGGACGGCTGATTGGAGAGCATCCAGGAATAGAATGCAGCTGGCCTGTTTATCAGGCTGGTTCACAGGGCAATGGTGGAGAATGGTCTGTGCAAAACCACACAAAGATGAGTCCAACAGATGCATTTGGTACAATCAATTTTCAAGATGGAGACCACACTTACCATGCCAAGGTAATAGGTCCTCTGTTTATATGTCTGACTTATTTTCGTATTTTCAGCATAAGAAAAGGAAGGTAAAAACTGGATTGGGTGCATTTCAGATTGATTGTCTCAAGAGGGTAGGGGAATCTAAAAGTAAACGAGATAAAAATGTGTGTATATTTTTATGTTGAACTTCACTGTGATTAGGGATATGCTGTCTATATTGCTTAAATGCATTTTTGTGCTATCATGTTAGGGTAGTAGACAGTTCTAATTCTTCACAAGATTTACAGGACATTAATGCTTAGAACTTCGTGATGTGTTGCAGTTTCTCCTCCTGAAGTATTTAAAAGATGTTTATTTTACCCATTATGTTCCTTTCCAGTATATTAGACTTTCTTATGATAGCAATTTGGATCAGCTGTTGCACCTGATGGCTAAAGAATGGCAGATGGAATTGCCAAAGCTGGTGATCTCTGTTCATGGAGGCATTCAAAATTTCAAGCTTCCCTCAAAGGTCAAGCAGGTTTTCAGCAAAGGGCTGGTGAAGGCAGCTGAGTCCACCGGAGCATGGATAATTACAGAGGGCATCAACAGCGGTAGTGTAATCACTTTTCTTTGTTTCACTTTTTCTTTTGGTATTTTTTTCCCTGCATAACAGCATCTACATTTAGGTGAAATTGTTTGAAAATTGGTGATATGTTAATACAAAATGAAGCTGTTTCTATATAAGGAGCAGTGCATAATTCAAAGAGTAGGATCATGTTCTTTTACTGTTGACAGGCATTAAGAATATTTTAATTAAAGAGCAGAGTATTCTGTGCGTGATGAGAAACACTGCATATAGCCAGAACTTATTTGCAGTAAATTTATCTGCTTCACTAAAATAAAGCTTCATTAAAATAAAGGTTCTGTGGACCATGATTAGTATTTTTGAAACAATTTTCAAAGCTCAGTTTAACTTGTGTTTTATAATTGATAACATTTTGAATCAGGATAATCCCTTAATTAGCCTATTAGTACCTGAAAATCCTTTTAGACTATTCTCAAAAACTCAGAGGGGTCAGTAAACTATGGAACTGGAAGTTTTACTTCTTTAGCTGTTATTCAATTTGATGATCTTACAGGAGAACTGTCCTGGGTATTCATATAACTAATGAAGTTTTATGGATGTGAAAAGCACCATTAGCAACATTTGAGAGTGTTATTAATTAGAAATATGTGCTGAATTTGAAGCAGTGGTACATTACACCTGAGCTGTGAACTGTACATCAAGTACACAAGTTGGGGACGATGTTTTGGTTTTGATTGAAACATAACTACAGTACAAATTAAGTGGTGCAAAACCTTTCTCGGTGTCCTGTAGCAGGTCTCTGAATATAGAAGAAAATTTATAATTTGGTTATCTCTTTAGGAGTGTCCAGACATGTGGGGGATGCACTGAAAGGCCGTGCCTCACCACACCTGAGAAAGATCTGTGCTATTGGGATTCCTCCATGGGGTATCATTGAGAACCAGAGGGATCTCATTGGAAAAGACGTGAGTTGGATACATTTTGATAATAAAAGCCTTCATGTTCATGGGATGTTAGAATTTTTTTCCATACTTGATTTTCTTCTAGATTATCTTCATTAGTTTGATATTTTTTCACTATTATAGAGGCTTAGATTTTACTCAGCAGCAGAATTTTGTGGTATGTTGAGGCATTTTATTTTGCTTTTTGTGTATAAATGAACAGCTTTAAAATACTTCTCTTCTTATAGGAAATTGCCATTCCTTTTTAAAATTTTGTAATTATGTAGCTAACTCTCTTGTGGTTGTAAATTATGTTTTTCTATATTAAGATTCAGAGTGACCAGTCAGGTTAGTAGTGTACACAACTAAGCTATTAATATGGGAATTATTTTATTCACAGTCTATTTTATATTCACAAACTATGACTTTGTATGAGGGTATAATCTACTCAAGTGTCTAAAAACACTTAAGTAGTAAAGTGATAAATTACATTCCTAGTAAATGTTAGCTACCTATTTTTAATGGGAATACAACACAGGGGAAACTATGCCATGGTGTTCCAACTGCTGCAAAGAATGTCAGGCAGTGGCTCTAAGGATTGCAAAACTAATCAGAAGTGTTTTCTGAGGTATTAATTATGGGTTTGTTGCTGTTAAGAATCAAATGCTAAGAATCAAATGTCTGAGTAGCTCAAAAAGCATGATGGAGAATTTTGAACAGCCACACTGTGATGAAGAAATATATACAAGTGAGGGAACATAAATGGTGGTATTTTGTTGGTTTCTTTGAGGACATTTTTATTTTGTTTTTCTCAGGTAGTTTGCCTGTACCAGACTCTTGGTAACCCACTCAGCAAGCTGAGTACGCTCAACAGCATGCATTCTCATTTTCTGATGGCAGATGATGGGACAGTAGGCAAGTATGGGAATGAAATGATGCTCAGGAGAAATTTGGAGAAGTACATATCACTTCAAAAAATACACACAAGTGAGTATTGCTGTGGTCATCTTCATGGCAGGAAAACCTATCCTGAAAGATGGAGAGGTACTTGACATTTCATGTTACATATTGTACATCTTGATTTGTCATAGCTTTCACTGAGGTCAAATGTTATTAATTGCATGTGTCTTGAACTCTAAAAACTCAGCAAAATGAAAAGGACAGCATTTTTATAAAGCATTATGCAGTTGGCTGAACTCACGTGTGAGCTTCCTAGTTGTAGAGACATCTAAATGCCTTAGATTATTTAGTAGATACTGAGCATTTGCTCACTTCACAGTTTTATATGGTCGCTATTTCACCACTAAATACTTCCCTGCCACTTTTTGAGATGGAAAGATTGTTAGAATCAGTGGAATTCAAATCCTTTTTACCATGTTAACTACTTTTGCCCTCATCACTCTTCTTTATTGAAAGAGAAGACTGGGACCTCCTCAAGTGCAGCAACAAAGAGTGGTTGCAAAAGTAAAACCTTTAGCCAATGTTTGACAGATTGCATAACTTCCACTGTTTATTTATAGAGTAAATGAGTTATACTAAAGAAATAATTACATAAATATTTATCACGTAGACAATTATTTCCTTTCCTGCACTAGATTGTACAAATTATTTGTGGAAAGTCACTCTTACCTAGTCATTCAAATCTTCAGGTATGTTATAAAGACATTACTATGATGAAAGACATTACATGATGTTGATGTTACTTCCTTTTTCTGCTCACATTGTAGAATTGACAAACTTAGAAACCAATCCAATTCTAAGATGTTCAGGTATAGAACTTCTTACTCAGACTCCTATATTTTCTTCCTGTGAGCTTTTGCAAGTCAGGCTTTCATTTTCATTTCTATTGCATTGTACTTGAAATTAATTTCTGTTTTTTTAAAAAACCTGTCCTGCTGCTGTAACACTTGAAAGAGTCTCTGAAGAAATACCTGATTACTTTTCTATGTATTGGTAAATACCTGGATATTGAACATGTTTCAAATGCCCTTGCATGTGACAACTATTATAAAAGAGAGAGGGATATTTAGAAGGATGTTTTTGCTTCCTGATGCTTACAGTTTTTTCAGTAGTTTTTCATGGTCGTTCTGATCTGGCTGAAGAAGTTTTCTGAAAGTCCTAAAAGATGTAAGTTAAATTACAGGTGGTGAAGGCATGATTTCCCCTGCATTGAACCCTGTATAAGTATTTATTTCCCAGATGTTTTGACGTCTGTGTGTGTGGCTGAGATCTGTTTGTAACTGGTTCGGTGTGTTTTGGAACAGGGATGGGCCAAGGTGTACCCATAGTGGGGCTGGTGCTGGAAGGAGGCCCCAGTGTGATCCTGATGGTGTGGGAGTACGTGAGGGCCAGCCCAGCGGTCCCGGTGGTGGTCTACGAGGGCACTGGCAGGGCTGCAGATATTCTGGCATTTACCCACAAACACACAGGTGACACGGGGTGAGTAGTGGCATAATGCTCCTCCTCCTTGGTCTGTCATGCTGTCAGGCACCTGCAAACCCCTGTCTCAAAGCTGCTGAGATGATCTCTAATGCTCCCAGTACTGATACTGCTGCGGTCTTTTGCTAGCTTCAACTTCTCCGATGGGAGAATGGAACTTCTTTCTTCCCTGCCTCAAACCAGTGCTGAAATAATTACTCTGCCACATTTACTATTGTTTCTTTGAAGAGGGAAAAACTGCATGTAGCTACTCTGAGTTATGTAATTTCTCACATTTGGTGAGAGGCACTCATGGATGACCCCCAGACTATTTGCTGTTGTTTCAGCTCAGCCACGTCTCCTGCTATCAAATATTCTGTATGTGGGCTTGGATTTGGATTGTACAAAACTTTTGAGACTAGAACTGGGGTTCACTGCTGTAGGACCCTCAGACAGCAGTAGAAAGAAGACTAAGTTTCTTCGTCTCTGGCTTTGGGTTGTTCAGTGGTAGCCCAGATTTGCCATCCTTGTCAAGGTGCCTTTGTCACCACTAGTCCAGTCTCAGCTCCAGGCTCTATTGAACCTACACTAGTGAAAATTTTGCATCCAAACTGGACATAAAAATATATGTTTGTATAGCAAATTAATATTATATGTGAAAGTTTTTCAAAGTCAAAGGGCTTTTTAGATTAAAAAAATCAAATTTTGAAGAGGTGCCCTGTGTTCACCCCCACTTAGGAAAAAAACCTATTTAATAAATTTTATATATCCCAGTTGTTTAATTACTGTCTTTTCTAATATACTTTTGGATATGTGGTATTTGCGCCTAGTGTGTTGTTTGAGAACATTTTTCCTTCGCTTGCTTTTTTCCTTATATTTATGATACTTAAAAAAATCCTTCCATTAAATAAAAAGGAAAATATGAATGAAAAGGTTAACAGAAAGACAAAAAAAAGAAAAAAAATGGGAAAGATATGAAGCCCAATGGACAAATAGTAAGGAATTTCATTTTATACCTATTTTTCTGCCTTTATTGAGAGAAAGAAAAATCCAGTGATTTTTCCAGTGATTTTAAGCTCTATGTTCACAGAAAATCCTTTGAAAATTCTTAACTTACTCATGTGTTATATTTTCCATAGTAAATATGTATGTCAGAAAAAAATGTGCATGTGATTAATAATTTATATTTGGGATAACTTTGCTTTGTGTTGAAAGAAGGATTTAGTCAGCAGAAAAGTAAGAAAAAAAGAGACATTTCTCCTACATTTCATCTTTTCTGAAGTGTCATTTGGATGTGTAAGAATTATTTAAAATATAATTGTCATTGATTGTATGTCTGTTTTCCAGAGATCTGTGCCCTCAGGTGAAGGAGGAGATCTTAATGATGATTCAGAACATATTTAGGTTGGAACAGAAACAGTCCAGTCATCTATTTCATGTTTTGATGGAATGCATGAAACACAGAGAGTCTGTGAGTAGGGTTCATGTGCTGAATTTAGGGAGTCTTCATTTCCTCTTACCTTTTTTGCACTTTCTCTGGTGGGTTGACATGTGCACAGGTGTTATATCTAGTATAAAGATAACACAAATGTGTTTGTGCCAATTTCTATATTGAGTAGCTCTACAGACCCTGTTTAGTTAACTTCTCAAGTTTCAGTTTCAGCCATTGTTTATGAAATGAGAGCCTTTCTGATTTTAGTAAAAGACCAAATAACATTGTTTTCACAAGAAAGATCAAGTAATCCCTATATTTTTCTTCTCTAGTAGAGTCTTATTTATAATTAAGAAAAGTTTCCTTCCATTTTTCTGCTTACAACAGAATTGTGTTAGAACTTGCCTCTGAAACACCAGTAGTTACTGGAAATCCCATCCACCCCTCCAGCTGCTGGCCATGCACTTGAGCAAACCATATTGGCTGTCACCAATCACCTTCTTATTTTCCATGTGCCTTAGCATAGTTTCCAGTATGTTCTGCTCCATAATTGTACTGAAACTGATTTGCCTGTAGTTTCCCAGGTCTTTCTTTTTAGGCTTTCTAAAAATGGTGGTTATGTTTCCCCTTTTCCAGTTACTTTTCCAGTCTGTCACAACTTTTCAAATATTATGGAGTTTCCAATATATAGGCAAGTAATGATAATTGTATTAATAATCAGTAAAATGGAAACTACCCAATACATTTTTAGTATTTTTGTTTTACTTTATTTGAATGTCTGTTTTCTGGTTAAAAACCAGGTGAGTATCAACAGTGTCGCATTTTTACATTTCTCATGTTCAAAGGTTAATCAAAAGGAAACAGTCTCATGTAGGCTCATGCAGTAGGTTTATTACAGTTTTCCTGGGGTGCCATTGCTTTAAAAGCCAAAATGGTGCACTTTCTTTCTGAAACAAAGGAAAATTGTGTCTGGACCCTTGCCATTGTTTGTGCTGAAATGTGTATGATTTAATCTACCACAGCCCACATAAAGAAAAAATAACTACAGGCTTCTCTGCCTCACCTCAAATAGTGTACTTCTGCAATTCTAACAGATCACTGTGTTTGATGCGGAGTCAGAAGACGAGCAGGACATTGATTTGGCAATTCTGACGGCACTCTTGAAAGGTATTGAAAAACACCACCTGTCTTTATCTGGCACGCAATCTCACTGACTTATCTTTTCAAAGTGACGGAGTAACATAAATGTGTGAAAACTGATAGATCCCTTACCTGCCTTAGGTACGAATATGTCTGCTTCAGATCAGCTGGATTTGGCATTGGCCTGGAACCAGCTGGATATTGCCAAGAAGCACATACTTGTTTATGGACAACACTGGAAGGTACTGTCACCTGTTCTTTCTCACTGTGTCTTTACACTTTGTTTTGATCATTAATTTTTCATGGCTTGCATTTGTCAAGCTTTAAGTAAGGAATAGTTTGATGATTAGACTCAGTCTTCTGTAATGTGCTTTGATTTTGGAGGAGCATTATCCTTAAAATAGTGAAGCATTCAACTATACAGTGCATCAGATCACGTTTGTTTTTACAGAGAAGAGAGGTTATCTAAAATTCGTCTTGGTTTTGCTGTGAGCTTTTCCAAGTAGTTTCAGTGATTTTTCTGGATATGTATTTTTCAAGCCTGTGTTGGCAATCAGTGGTGGTTAGAGATATTTCATTGTAGGCTAGAATACTCTTTTCTCCGAAGATATAAGCCCCAAAGAGATGTTGCATCCGTTTTCCTAGCCCTAGACAGAAACACAGAAATCTCAGTGTAAATCACGAGGTTAAAAAAAAGTAATGTCATTATTTTAGATATTGTTTCTTAGGAATAGCTGCAATGAGGGAGTTATGATCCAATTGTTAGAGATGTCTCTGCTCAACTTAAGTTGTAAGAGAGACCATACATGAAGTCAATAGTAGAGATTTTTTTAACAGTAAATATGAGGTATGAGAAGGGGGAGGAAATAAAAGAGTGAGAGAGATATGTTAAATGAAAGATACCACCCTGTGGTTTCCTGCAGTGTCCTGTTGGTTTTTCTTCACCCTGGTCTTCAGAGGTCCCTGAGTTGTTCTTCTGGAGGTACCACTTTTGCACAGTCTAAGTCCCAGGTACTCACAGGAGGTGCTGTCCCCATATGGGAAATCCCATTCCCGTATGAGTTGGCATGTGGACAAGCACTTGCTCCCTTTCTCAGAGTTTGCCACAGTGGGAATTTTTGTCCAGATGCTAACCAAACCTTTACCTCCATTAGGCCTGGAATTAGCTCTTTCCTGCTGTGCCATCTGTGCTTGTCTCAGGTTCTGTTGTGGTGGCTTATGTTATCAGGACAATGTTTTGGGACAGCTAAGGGCATTCTTTAGGTCCTTACAGAAGGCAAGTCATGATTTAGACCTGTGTTAGCTACATGTGTGTGAAAGAACATTCGGTGGCTATTAAATAAATTAATTTATTTAATTAAATTTAAATTATGGTTTTCAAGTTTTCGTAGGAAAGCCAATATTTAAGTATAACCCTCCATAAGTGAGTTTTTTGTGTACATAAGAATATTTTTGTAGATTACAAATATAAAACTATGTGCCTCAATACATTTTTCCCATTTGTTATATAAATTGATATATTCTTCAAGAAATAATCTCATGGTCCAAGAAGTACTTCCCAAAAGTACTTTTTAATTCCCTGCCAAGAATTACAAGGTTGATTTTTTTCAGTCCCAAGGATGTTTTCTTCTTTAAAATGTAAACCTCAAATACCAAAGAATACCATTCTAATAGTTACCAAAGGGCTGCTGGCATCTTCAGACACACTGCCAGCTCAAGGACTGTTAAAAGAATTTTAAAGCAAAAATGGCCAGTCACTCTCAGATTTTTGTGGAAGAAAACCCAATAATTCAGGATGAGTACAAAAGTTTTCTTTTTACGTGTGAGAATTCTGTAATGTTTATTGGTCATCTTTTAACCTAATTTCTGTCAAAGCTCAATATAGACATGGATGTGCTATTTGCAAGTTAGTATTAGCACCTGCCCCATTGGTGTTACAGCCTCCTCATTGTGCTTAACCCACTGCATTTCCTGTGGGTATGTGTTCTATAGAAAAACGCTATATGGATTTATATGAATCTCATATGTCTGACTCCTTTGCCATTTTGCATACACAAGCCCTGCTGAACTCTATTCAAATGCCATGAGTAGAGTGCTTCCACCATTTGGACACTGCTTGTAGGTAGATCTCTGCTTCATGCTTCCTTTGAGGGATTTTATTCTAACACACATCCTCTGTCATATCTGAAAAAAATGTTTGCTTTAAAGAACTTGCAATTCTATAGAAACTTCTCTATGGCACTTTGAAATAGCTTTCATTATGCATCAAAAAAAGGAAAAAAAAAAAAAGGCTATCCTCCGTGCCCTGCATTACCATACTTTATCTTCTGAAGTAAATTAGAGAGTAGAGAATGTATTGTCAGAATCCGGTTGTAAAGTTACATTTGTAGGAATTTGTGGGTTTATGGACACTGTTTTCCTTCTCCTGTACTGGCTTTTACACAGAAGTTTCCTCCAGCATATTTTTATTTTGTACTTGCACTTTAAATACACATAGAGATGAGTCATTGTGGTGGAGAGATTACTAGCTCCAGATACGTTTCATTTATTTCCAAAAGTAATTTTCTAATATTTTCCTTCAACTCTGTTCATTTGGAGGTTGGTGCCTTGGAACAGGCAATGCTGGATGCTTTAGTCATGGATCGTGTGGATTTTGTTAAACTATTGATAGAACATGGAGTGAACATGCACCGTTTTCTTACCATACCTCGTTTGGAAGAACTCTACAATACAGTGAGTATTTGAAAACCCTGTGTAGCACTTTAGATATGGAAACCTGGAAACAAGACTGTTTTGCTTAAGGGGCGTGATGATTAGGCCACGTTTTTATGAGGGATTAAAAAAGAAAGGATAATTAATGTGTTTAATTATTTTTGATTGTGATGTGGGGGTTTGGGAATGGTGTACCAGGTTGTTATTTTTGATTCACTGTCATGAACTAGATTTATAACTCATTGGAAGCTGATGAGAAATACGTTCAGATTTTAATCTGATATGTAATACTTGCTTACCTTGAAAATTATATGCTGTTTAGACCAAAGCTATATCTAAAGCTTCTTTCTAAATAAGTCAAGATTTAAGATAGTAGAGATGTTGCAGATTGGTGTTGAAATATTTTTTGAAAAGATTTCAAAATCTTTGGGGGAGATTGGGCAGAGTGGGGAGAGTTTGAATCACAGTAGTTTATTCTGTAGACATTTTAAACTGCTTTCTTATACTGTATCGATTTTCTAGTGTAGAGTGACATGTTTGTTTACTGTGTTTTCTATTCACACTACAGAAACAAGGATCATCAAATCTACTTTTACACCATCTAGTTCGAGATGTGAAACAGGTAATAGACATAGGAAAGGCTGGGGACAGAAATGCTAGGTTAATACTTCAGTGTTCACTGGCAAGCTGCTGTTAGATAATACTGGGGAATTTTGGAAATAAAAGTAACGGCTTCATTACTACGCTCCTGTATCTGCTAAACGGTTTCATCTTAATTCCACTGACCCCCTAAGCAATTAACCAACATACTGCTGCTGAGGCTCCCAAGGGTCCTGTACCTTAATTTCAAAGCCGAGTAGTCCATCCAGATTAGACTCTCTTTCTCACATTACTAAATGGACATTCTGAAGTGATTTTACAAAAGACTTAGTGAATTTGTGCAGTAATTATGCTCATTGCTTTATGAGCAGCTTGGTTTTCTATTTTCTCCCCAAAGTTAAAGAAGTCTTTCCTTGTTAGAGCAGCAATGAAAAGATACTGTGAAAAGAGTACTTGAATGTGCTGCATTGCCTAGGAGAACAGAAGGTGGCAGTGGATGAGTACTGCATGGAGCACTGGTTCCATTAGTGATTTAGTAGCAGCCTTTTTATTTAGATAAATCATTAATTTATTTCACAGTTCAGTTATCTGTTGTACCTCAGAGGACTGCTTAGTCAGGAAAGGGATGAGCTGTTCTTTATGGATCTAGACTTCAACACAAGGGATGCCTAAATGTAAATCTAGACTAATTGGCTGATTCTTTCCAGGGTGTGATTGCTAAGATAAAATAAAATGATAAGTCTGACTGTTTGCAGAGTCCTATTGGATTCATGGTATCATTTTGTTACTGTGGGTGATTTTCATGTCAATGCCATATATGGTTCCTTACATAGATGTGGGGTATCTTGGTCTCCAAACAAACTGTTTTCTGTGTTGTTCCATACTGATGAACATATTCAAGATCTAATTTATGTCATAAATCTGGAAGATCTATATGTTGAAAGGTCTAAATCTTGAAAAAGCACTGAGCTTTTCCAGGCTGAGAAAACTCTCTTTATCACTGAAGTGGTTGATAAGACCACTTCCTTAAAATCCATATATATATTTGTCTTTATATATCTCAGGCACCTTGGGGGAACCCAGTGTGTGATCTAAAGAGAAGCTTTTGGCACTTGATATCCAGTTATGGAGTTAATGTTAAAAGTGGCTGCACAATTTCGAAAGTTTCTCTGCCTTCGTGTAAGCTAAACTTGGAGTCTGAAAACAGGTCTAAATTTTACACCTGAGCTTCTGTAAGTGCTCGGTGAATGGGTTGTGCAGTTGGAGTCTGATTAAATATGGTGACACTGTAGTTGGGACAGTCAACAGAGTGATGTGACCCTGGATTTCAGAATAATTTCTCTGTTACTGTGACCAGCTTTGATGCTACTGTGTTTGAATGAAGATACATTGCAGTGTGCTCTGATGACATAAAAGATGGGGCTCAATGCAGAGAGAAGTATCTAAAAGCTTAGGTAGTCAAAAATACTTGTCTAACTCTCAGTGACCTGGGGCTGAGTGGCTGTAGCTGACTGTACTGAGACTTGCTACTGAAGTGGCAAAAAAATATCCTCAGTCCAATGAAGAAAAAGACTTTTCACAGTCTGAAAGGCATACAATGCTAGAAATACATACATCTCTGATCCCATCTATGTACAGGCCCATTTTTCACTTCCAAGAGTTGCAGTTTAAGGTTTTGCTAATAACTTTTAAAATCTGCATGGAAGACAATCTATTCTTCAGAGAATTTGTCCTTGGGTCTTGGAAGGACAGTGGAGGTAAGATGGGCAATGGTACTTTAAGCAGAAGAGGTGAGATACTCAGAAGGTGGAACTAGTGCATGTACTGGTGTTGTCATAATTGTCAAGACAGTCTTGAACCTCAACAAGATATTTCCAGTCTCTAGGAATTAGTCTGTTTCAGCTGAAATACGTGTTTCAACTACTTCTTAAATTTTAGTTAATCAAAGTGCTTAATCATACCATGCTAATTTTCTCTTGTTATGAGGCTTTTGTCCGTACCTCTGCTGTTGGTGCTTGTGCTGAAGAACAGTTACCCTCACTGTTGGATGCAGCTGATCTTGTGAACATTGTAAAATATTCATTTGTGGGTAGAGTGAACTGCAGGCATTTCCCCCCCTTTTCTAAAAGAGTTCCCATATGTCCAATGAAAGTGTACAATTTCCTGACAGATACAAGTTTTTCCAGATTTTCCCTTACAAGAGGAGGGCTATGATGGGGTTGAATGTTGCACATAACAGCATCATGAAATGTTTGTGACATTCGGTGTTTCAGAACAGCCTCTCTTTGGATTACAAGGTATCACTGATTGACATTGGACTAGTGATAGAGTACCTTCTTGGTGAAGCTTATCGGAGCAGCTACACAAGGAAGAATTTCCGAATTCTCTACAACAATCTCTACAGAAAACACAAGGTAGCTTATTCCAAAACACTGGTCACCAAGAAAAGCCAAAGTGTGACACCTGAAAACAGCTCAGGTTGTCACCCTGGTTTGTCTGAAGAGCATCATTTAAATGTATGCCGTGCTTGTCTGTTTGAGAACTGTGAAGAGGTTGCAAATAAAAGAGACGAATCTCCAAGACTACTGGTGGTTGTTAAATTATTTATTATTTCAGTAAATTTATCTTTTTGTCCAGTATCTGGGTTATATTTTGTCTATTATCCATCAATAAGTAACGACAAGATTGTGCTATCCACCATTTTCCCTTTTCTGAAACAGTTACATATTTCCCTCTTGCAGCTTGAACTGCCTCACGGAAATACTAAATTCCCCATGCCTTGAAGTAGACTTAGGGCATGTAAGCATTCTCCCTATTGGTTTCCCAAAATCAGTAACTTAAAAACAGCCTAAACATTTCAATAAATTAGCTGAAAGTCATTCCCAATATTGCAGAAGGAGCAGGTTTGCTGCATAAGAGTGATCCCCAGTTTTTGGAGTAGAATTGGACTTTTAAGTACTTCCATGTGTTAAAAAGCAAACAACAAAACCCTTTCATCCCCATGAAATGTTTCCATGACTAAGAGAAGAACTTCATAATGATCAGGGAAAATGAGAAGAAATAATGGAACCAGTAACTTGGGTGAACTGAAACAGAGAGACAGAGCTTTCTGTGTGTCATGTGTTTTTAACATGACATAGTTTTTAACACAACACTTAAAAAGATGTGAGCAGTTCTAACACTTCTCGCTCTTTCCAAATGAAATATAAGTTTAACAGGCATAGGTGAAACCACATAAACATGTACCTAGGAATTGTTGGGAAGAGCATTAGTGATTCAGATGTTAACATTCTTCCCTCTTAGCCAACACTGAACAAAATTTACAGAGATGCTGGATGTGCCATCCTTCAGAGGAAATTATCAGCAAAAAGTTCAGAGAGTTTTGTCTTTCAAATGGCTTAGGGCACATTTTATAAAGGTCAGGATTCAGAGCTTCCAGACTGGGTGATTCCATCTGTTGCAGCCCTGTTTGTTGCAATTTGTGGATACTATGTGTGGAAAATCATTGTTTTGAATTAAGAGACTCAGAAAAAATTATATTTGTTACCTGAGATGTGAAAGAAGCTGGTTTTTTTTCCTTGATGGTATAAGCATCAGTGGTAGTTATGGTGATTTTTGACTCGATAGTTCTTGAGTAACATCAGTTTCTACGTGCACTATTGCAGTCAGCAAGTAGCAGCAAACTTCTTTTGTAATTTACATTTCTCTCCTTATGTTTTATGATTTGCCTTTGGATCTAGAGAGTGGTCTCCAGCTTGCCTCAAAGCCTGTCTCATTCCTTTCATCAGAGTAATCAGATGGATAGTGGAATGGGATCCACTGAAAGTACTTTACATTCTCAGTTCTTCAGAACTGCACAGCCTTACAAATACAAGGTAATATAATTGCTTATTCTAGACTTTGTTAGGAAATATCAAGCTGATAATTTTATTGACAAATTTTAGACAGATGTTGACAAATGTTGGTCAGGTTCTTAGTTTTTATAGTTCTACTTAAATTGCAGTGGAAACAACCTCTTTGCGTGCTTTACTGCTCACTGCTCATGAAGTACGTGTTGCAATTTTATTGGTGAAATCAATCTGAGACTCCATGATAGTTTTTTAAAGTTCCATCCTTTAGTTGATAAGGGCTTTAATTCACTGAAATGTAATATCACCTAATTTCTGAGTATCAAGCATGTGTGAAAACTCTTCTGAATTTGGAAGAAATATAGGAGTTCTCTGATTTTACTGATGCTTTCTCATGATTGCTTATTGATGTGCTGCAGTAAGACTGTTAAAAAGTGGTACATTCAGAGAAAGAATGACAGAAGAACAAAGATTGGCATTCATATCTATCTATCTATCTATCTATCTATTCAACTGACAAAACATAAAGTAAAATAAATTTAAAGGGCTGTTAGAATTAGTCTGAGCCAAAATGAATCCACGATAGCACTGAGACTTCTTCACATCAGTAAGACTTTTTTCCTGTACCTTTCACCAAAAAAATACCCAGAAATGAATGTATAGCAAGTTTACATTACAACTGTAACAGACAGCAAAAATAATCTTTAAGTATCTAAGGTATTTGTTTCAGTCTACTGCTTACATTTTCTTCTGTCATGACACATATAAAAAAAGAGTAAAACATCGGGTATCAGGGAATTTGGAGAGTGCCCAATACTATGGAAAGGGAAGTTATGAAAGGCAGGGATGCAAAGCAACGTGTATTTTTCCTTTGTTAATGTTACCAGCTTCTTAACATTGGTAATCTGAGCATGGTCCTAGCTGTGGTTTATGACTTAAATGTATATAGCTATCAAATAGTTTGCTACTTGCAATTCAGATTTACATGCAGTTGTATTTTCATGAATCTGAAACTCAACCATTGACTGGGATTTTCTTTTTATTTTTCTTTTTATTTCCTTTTTTTTTAAACAAATTTACAGGAAAGATCCAGCCCTTTCCCAAAGTATAAGAAGAAATCAAAAGAGGATATAAACTGTGCAGAAAATTATGAGTCGACTGGCTTCAGTTACCCCTATAATGATCTCTTGGTTTGGGCAGTATTGATGAAAAGACAGAAGATGGCTATGTTCTTCTGGCAGCATGGAGAGGAAGCCATGGTCAAAGCTGTAGTTGCTTGTAAGCTCTACAGAGCAATGGCACATGAAGCTAAACAGAGCAACATGGTGGATGACACTTCAGAAGAACTCAAGAAGTATTCAAAGTATGTGTTCTCCCTTCATTTCAGCTGAAGTTCTCTGGTGGTGGGAATGGTTAGATGACTGCCCAAATCTGCAAAGAGTTAGTAAAGTTAGTGATGCCATGGATTATGGAGTATAAAAGTACTTTTGGATACTCGCTATTGATATTATAGAATGGATCTATGTACTGGTGTGTAGTGTGGTGGAGAGTTAAAGGAAAGTTATTTGCATATTACCTAGATGCATATTTGTAAATATAGTTGAGTAATGTATAGCTCATTATCTGCTAAATGGTCAGATGAAAGGCTGAAATTTCCCTTGCAGCTTCTCTTCCAGTTCAATTTGTTAAAAAGCTATATGGCACATAGGTGTTGGACTGTTCAAATCTATAACAAGTAGCATTGAGAAAATCAAAATCAGTGCTTAAATCCTACTCTGTGTAAGACTAGGTGGAAGGTGAAATGCCTGATTGAATGAAAAGATAAGTAGACCAATAATTTTCTTTGAGTTTGTAATTTCCATTAAGTGTTTTCTGGTCATTTTTCTTGTTAGTAATATATTTTCTGCTTTGTAGATTTCATTCGTAAGATTCAGGTGCAAAAAAATGTACTTTGTTCTTTTGTATGCAGCTCCAAATCTTAATTTAAAGGAGGGTGCGTACCTTCCTTTGAGAGTCTTCTCTGCAGAGGTGTTTTAAATCAGTCCAAAAGAAGAGACTTTTGCAACTGGCTGCAATACTTGCTCACGGTGGTGATGAAACTGTTGGTTGGAGCAAATACAAAGAACTTTGTAGGATTCATTTTGATCACTGAGTGAGATTAAGAACAAAAATAAAAAATGACGAAACAGGATGACCCTAAACAGTGTGATTAGGACTAAATAGTTAGGTTTACACCCCAAATTGTTTTTCACTGGGTATACTGATAAAACAATGAGAAAAATGGGAGAAGGCGTACTTACTTGCCAGACTATTTGCAGCAACCTCATCTCAGCAGTAACTCTGAGTTTGGACTGATCCGTGTTATGTTGATTTTTAATTCCTTTCTGCTTTAGGGAATTTGGCCAGCTTGCCTTAGATGTGCTGGACAAAGCATTCAAACAAAATGAGCAGATGGCCATGAAGTTGCTGACCTATGAGCTGAAAAACTGGAGTAACTCGACTTGCTTGAAGCTGGCAGTGTCAGTGGGGCTGCGGCCCTTTGTGTCCCACACATGCACACAGATGCTGCTCACTGACATGTGGATGGGACGCCTGAAGATGAGGAAGAACTCCTGGTTTAAGGTAGCACTGATCTGTTTTTTTCGGAGCATTTTGGCACTCTTTAGATGCTTTATATATGGGTTTTTTTGGTTATGAACATGGCTAATGCAGCTTCAGACAGCTGTGCTTAAGCATGTGTTGGAACGTTAACATCTGGGAAACAAAAGCAGGGGAGGGAGGGAAAAAAGTACTTGCTTCTGTTTTAGTTCTTTGCAAAAGCATGTGAGGGAATACATTAGGAGGAAGGATTTTTTTATTGCTCTTCCCATTCTCTCAGCACTTTTCAGTCCTTCCTCACCTGCTCTTGCTTCCCCACATTGCCTGTTCCCTGGCAGAGCTGCTGATGGGAAGGATGCTTTCCAGACACAGGAAGCAGTATTGAAAGCATCCCCAGATACAACGACACTCTTCAAAGCCACAAATCTTCAGAGGCTGTCAGACTGTGATACAAATTCCCAGCACCAGTGACTCCTTCCCCACCCAGTGGAATTTCACTGGGTTTGTGCAGGCACCAGACTGTGGCCTCAGGTTTATGCTATCACTGCCTAATTAATTAATTAATTAATTAATCTTGTGTCTCTCTTTTAGGTCATTATGAGTATTCTCCTGCCTCCCACCATCCTGATGCTGGAATTCAAAAGCAAGGCAGAAATGTCTCATGTGCCTCAGCCTCAAGACTTCCACCAGTTGTGGTACCATGGGGAAGAGAGCCCAATCAGTTCTAAGGATACTTTGGTTAGTCTGTGAGGATCAGTCATTTGTGTGCCAGGGTGTGTCTGTTTACCAGTGTGGTTCTGAGGAGTGAGAAGCTGCTCGTCAGTGAAACGAAGAGTCTGGAGGCCAGTTCTCTCCAGAAGTAAGGATTAGGTCCCTCCTTTGGATACGGACTTAAGTGAACTTGGTACAAGTTACCTCATCTGTCCTGGATGGCACTTCTGTACTGACCGTAATGAGAAACTCCTTGACAACCTCACATGTCCTGCTAGTGCAGGAAAGGAGCTGCCCTACATGATGCAGCTGAGAAAAGTGCTCACACATGTTCTGCTTAATGTTAACTTTTGATTTTATCTATTAGTCTTTGGCAAAAGTCTAGGCTATTGATTTTCCTTAAATATTCTTATACAAAATACTATCAAAAATTATACAGACAGTGTAGCTGTGCCATATAGAGGATCTTTCACACAGTGCATGTTGAATATTGCAAATGAGATGGTTGTAACCGGACAAAACCAAGCTACAGTAATGATGTATTCAGAACAAGGTTTAGACATTTGTGTCTGTCTTCCCTCTGAAACAACCCTACCTTTACAATTATAGACGATTGCTTCTTATTTTAAAAATGCTCTTTTCTTTTAAAGAAGGGTTATGATGTGGAAAAGGCTGTTCAGAAGTCTGATGAAAGCCAAGTAGATGGTGGACAAAGAAACCTGCCTGGAACTAGAAAAATCTATGAGTTCTACAATGCACCAATTGTCAAGTTCTGGTTTCACACGGTCAGTCACCATTCTAGAACTTTGGTTGACAAACCCCTCCTTTGATCCTTCAAATACCACTTAATCCTATTTTTGCTTTTTCTAGCATGGATTTGCAGTCACTTAGTGGTGGGTGTAGATGGGAAGCTATTTGAATGTTTCTCTGACAATTAAGTGTAAAGTTTGTCTGCTAAAATCATGCAACTGAACAAAAGAAAAAAAAAAAAAAAAACAAAACCAAAAAACCAAAAAACAAACCAAACCCTAAAAAAACCTATAAGGACCTAAAGAAAAACTTCAGCACAGCAGTCAGTTGCAAAGGTTGAGATAGATTTGAAGGTGGTCTTCTGTACTTTTAATACTTCACTGGTATTCATGTTCCTTTCTTTAAGAATTGTCTCTGACAAACAAATATTTATCTATAGGAGATCATTTTCTGTAGGAAATATGTATTTATTAGATCAATTTTAATAACCCTGTGTCAGTAGAGCCCAGGATGTTTAAGATGAGACTGTTCATTAGGTCACCATGCACATAAACTTTTATTCTTTGAACTAAGTGTGTTTAAGTGGTTTATAAGTTGTAATCTATTATGTTAGATACATTTATAGCACATTTTTGTACATCTAAAATATGTGTTTTCCACCTGATATCATTCTTGTGTTTTGGAAGGCACTGGTTAACCAGCAGTGACTTATGTAACTTTGAGAATTGTTACTTGTCCCTAGAGAAGGCTGGGATAAAAGCATAAGACTGACCTTGCATTCAAGGAATTCTGTGCAGATCACTGAACAGAATCACGGAATTGTTGGTGTTGGAAGGGACCTCTGCAGACCATCTGGTTCAACATCCGAGATAAAATAGTCTGTCTCTTCTATGGGGATGAACATACGCTGCAATGGTTTTTCTTCTGCTCCTACAAATTTTTCTGCTCTAAAGTACTAATTTCTGGTGATATTTAAGGACATTCCCATAAAAACAAAGCAAAATGAAACAAAACTTTGGAGAACGGGAATAAAGATTCTGGATTCAAGAGTGTGCCAGTGTCCCAGTAGTTTGAGTACCTATAGTGAGGCCAATCAGCTGTTATGTTTGCAGAGATTTGTTTGAGGTTTTTGTGTGTATGGATTATACACCCTGTGTTTTGCAGATGTCATACCTGGCATTCCTCATGCTCTTTACTTACATTGTGTTGGTGAAGATGGAACCAAGGCCAAGTGTGCAAGAGTGGCTTGTTATCATTTATATTTTCACCACTGCTATTGAAAAAGTCAGGGAGGTAAGTTTTTCCATTCACACTTCGCATCTTTATTAGAAACCAGGGAATACCACTCTGAAGAATGCTAAATCCTGCATTACTTTCATAGAGAACTATACAGGGAATATATTTTTTACAAGTCTTTTATTAGAAGACCAGCTGTTGGGCCTTGAAAATGCATCTTAAATTTTGGTCTTAATTCTCTATTTTTCTGTGTAGAGCTGGTAGGTAATGTGTAGGTGACTGCTGAATTGACATTTGGAACCTTGATGCAGGCACTTGGTCCTTAATTTTCTTGAGTGGACCACTGGACTTCTAGTAATAAAATTTCTCCTTAAATATTTAATCTGAGTGAGAACTTGCTACGAATTAATAAATATTTTTCATAGAACAATCTATGGCTCTCCCTCAAGTCCAACCTTCCATAAATGCACTTGGAAAAAATCCCCACAATAGGCTTTTAATGCTGGATTTATTGAGCACAGAAAAATGATATTCCAATTAAAATTATTGCAATTATTTGCAGTTGATTAGACCCAAGCTTCTGAACACCACCCGACATCCAGATCTGAGTTTGGGGACTGCAGCTGTATA
This sequence comes from Trochalopteron elliotii, assembly GCA_024734555.1. NCBI lineage: Eukaryota > Metazoa > Chordata > Aves > Passeriformes > Leiothrichidae > Trochalopteron > Trochalopteron elliotii. The sequence goes on along the minus strand of JANPWX010020199.1, from coordinate 538,741 downwards.
TTTCCTCAATTATTGTATCTGCTCTGGCATGCCTTCGCAGTAGAATCAACACATAGTAAATAATAGTAATGTGAATTGCCTTTTGTATGAATTTTGAAATGCTGTATTTTCAGAGGAATAAAGCTAGCCACAAAAAGCCAGCCACAGTTCTGAGCAAAGGATGCTGCAAATACAGATCACTCAGAAGACCGTGAAATCAGTATGAGAGAAATGAAGAATTTCAAGGGACAGTAAAAATACTGGGAATATATCAAAGCTTGGATGGATTTGCAAGTTCTGTGTTAGCATGAGATAGGACTGAAAAAAATCTACACCAGGATTTCCTAAATGAGAAAAATGTTAAATGTAGAATAGCAAGCACTTTTGAGATCACTGTTGTGCTCTTGCACCATCTTGATGGTGGGACAGCAGAAACGACAGCTCTTCTTTCTAGCATTGCTCTGAAATTGATGTCTTTTCTTGATTTTCTTTATCCATGTTCTAGTTCTGGTCTGTTGGCAAAGACTTTGTAGGATACCCTGTTTCAGCCATGCCGTTGCTTAACTTGCTGAGGGCCTTGTTATATATAGCTGCTAACCTCTGTTTTCCTAGATTGTATCAAATAATTGTTAAAGCCTTAGGCCCTAGCAACTAGTTACCCATGTGAGTTAGTCTAGATCACTTGTTTACATTAATGTCTTCATATGCATAAATTCTTGCAAGATCAGGGCATAATGTTTCAAAATCTCTCCTTTGCTTGGTACTTATCACTGTGATCTCACATAGCACTGCATAATTGGCCTCACTTGTGGCCATGTGCAAACATTTTATTTGCCTCCTCCCAAGGATTCCACTTCACACGCTTGCTCAGTGAAGCTTAAAATCCCTTTGGGGCACCTTACAGGTCAAGGAGTAAACATTTCATTCTTTAGCTTGCTAGCTGCCACCGTTTCTTTTTTTAACGTGTCCTTGGCAGAATACAAGGATCTTTCTTTATATTTTTGGTCTGAAATAAAAGACATTAGTTATTTTCCCAGTGGCAAGGTTAGGCTGGTACTTTCCATGACTTAGGGGTTAATGAAAAGGCTGTTGCAGGTCATGACCATCCCTTTAGAAAATGCTTGTTAATTTCTAATATGTGTGCATAACAATTCTTTACTGGCTGCTCTCTTCAGCTGAGGTATGTGCTCTTTAGTGAATGGATTCAGGTGCAGGATCCATTTTTTTTTCAGGAGGAGCTATCCCATTTGATGTGGCATACTTGAGCAATATGACACTATAGATTAAGTAAAAACCTCAGTGGATGGTGAATGGCAATATATGCAGTAAATGGGTCTAACACCAAAGAAAAAAATATAATGGGGGAAACAATACATTCCCAAATATCATGAAATTATTCAGACAGAAAAGGTTAAATAATGTATATGTCATTTTAATGGCATCTTATGGTGTTTTCTCCCCCCATTCTACCTAGGTATTTATCTCAGAACCTGGAAAATTCCGCCAAAAGGTGAAGGTGTGGATTTATGAATACTGGAATTTCACTGATTCTGTAGCTATCATCCTGTTTATGATTGGTTTTGGTTTGCGCTGGTCCAACCCCCCTGTTCAAACTGCAGGGAGGCTCCTTTACTGCCTGGATATTATATTTTGGTATACTCGGCTCCTTGATCTTTTTGCTGTGAATCAGCATGCTGGCCCATACCTGACAATGATTGGGAAAATGGTAAGTGCTGTGCTTTGGAGCAATATTTCTGTCGTTAAGTCATCTACCTTCAGGAATATGTAAAGCTCTGAAGTCAAAGAAAAGGGGAAATCATCTAATAATTCACAGTGAATGTATTACTTGAAAATACCATGATTTTTTTCCTGTTTGTGAGTTGACCATAATCAGATTACACTTTTCTCTAGTTTATTAATTACATGAATTTATTCACAAAAGCCATTTTTACTTCATTCCTTAGAGAAGGGCTGTATTTGAGTTAGTTTGCCGATTTAGCTTGGTAAGAGGAGAAAGAAAAGTCACTGTCTCTTGAAGATGGGCTCACTGTGACAGGATATTCCCCCAATTCTTGGAACCTGTTTCATTATTATTTTATTTTTTGATTCATATAATTATATCCCAGTTCATCTGGCAAAATTTCTGTGAAATCAAAGGGTTTTTTGTTTCTCTTTCACTGTAAGAACTGCTGCTGAACTCCTGTCTAGTCTTGGGGGACATAGGAAGATTCCTACTGTAATTTGCCTTGGTTACTGAGAACTCTCTTCTTAATACTTTTATATTCTGTCTTTCATGGTAATTGTTTAGGAGGAAAAATAACTTTCACTGCTGTTCCTTGCTCTCAGTTTGAAAGAAGCACCACTGACCAAAATCACCATTGTAAGGTCTCCACATTTTTTGTATCTTCCTTCTAAGAGGGACATGTGAAGCACTTGTGGCTTATTTAGTCTAGGCTGATTTTATCATCTATAAAATGCTCATGTAGCCCAGGTCATAGAAATAAAATATCTTTATTTCCATGGGCATATTAGATTTTTACCCCTGGTTTTACATTCTGGTTTGTAAAAACAGCGATATATACTCTTCCCTAAAATGAATGTCTCTTTTACAGATAATTATAACACAATTAATTCTTTGACACAAACATGTCTTCCAGACAGGAAACATGTTCTATATTGTGATCATGATGGCCATAGTCCTGCTGAGTTTTGGAGTGTCACGAAAGGCAATTCTTTCACCCGAGGAGCCTCCTTCTTGGACACTGGCAAGAGATATTGTATTTCAGCCCTACTGGATGATGTTTGGTGAGGTCTATGCTGGAGAAATAGATGGTAGGTAATCTTCAAAATATAGCTGAACAGCTCAAATTAAATATGTGCAGAAGCATGTCCACTTTGGTCTCTTGAGTTTTGACTACTTACTGAGTCTCTTTCTACTTACTGCTTTCTTAAACAATTCTGATTCCAGTATGTTCATAATGAGTAATAATGCATGAATGAAGTTGCAAATACGAGTTTCTTTGTTAAAAATAAAGATTAAACTCTAAACCCTTCAAATTTAATGTTTCAAATTAAATATACTGCAATATATATCTGGGCAAAGCACACAGGAACTAATACTAAGCTACTTCCTGGTCAGGGGATCTGCCTGTGAAACTTGATTTCCAATTAAGTGAATCCAAAGCTGCTGATCTCTTGGAGAAAAGACTATAAAGCTGCCTTTAAGAAGGAAAGAATAAAGGAGGAAAAGAAAGGGAGAAAAAAGTTACCTGGCAGCATTCTTAAATAGATAAACCATGTGCACGTAGGAGAAATAGAACCAATCAATGTAAATAAGAAAAATCGTGTATCTGGATTATGGCTTTGACCTTGTTTCAGCATGAGAGAGGAACCAGGCACTCCAGAGATATTTAAGCATTACAGATGTAAGGCATTCTCATGTTAAAGACTGAAGATATAAGTGAAACGGTGCCTAAAATAGAAAAGTTGGTATGCAAATAGAAATATATATATAAGGTACATAGTTCAGCATAGACCCAGTTCATTAAAATACCACGTTGCATCCATTATTACTGCTGAAACAGTCACATGTGTTTTGGTTATATAAATCAAAATTCTTTTAATGAAAGCACACTGTTAAGTTTCCCAGTTTAATCCATTTAATCACTTAATAATTCTAAACCTTTAGAAATTTGACACTTTCCAAATAAAGCTATGATTTCTCTAGTGACTCTTTATCCTGCAGAGTATGTCCTGCATTTAGGGCTGCTGCTTTATAAATATGTTTCCAAGTTTCCTCAAAAGAGGTAAGTTTGTCTAGAAATTAAAAGATATGGAAAGTATTTATTTTGACAATTTAAAAACATCAGAAGGAATCCCCTAATTTCCACTATTTGTTGCTTTATGTCACAAATGTTCATTGCCATATATATCCTTTTGCACATGAGTTAATGTGCTTTTAAGTTGTGTTTGAAGCTCTGTACTCCAGTACTGATAAAGCAGCCTTTGAGCTGTATCCTTTTCACAGCAGAGCCTGTGATGCTCCTGCCTTAAGGATCAAAGATTTGGATTTCAGCTTACTTGGGTAAAAGCCATCCCCCAAATACATTTCAGCTGCATCATATTTCCCCTAAACAAAAAGTGGAATGACTGGCATAAGAACCGGTATATATGAAGTGGTGTCTGCATCTTCTTAATGATGGTAACTAGGGTGGTAGTAGCACAAAGAAGTCTCAGTTCTCCTTTAGGCGGAGGTTGACCTTTAATTTGGAAATTTAGTGGTGTACCTCTGTGAAATTAGTGAAGACTGTTCTGTTTCTTGCTGGGACAAATGAGAAGTACAGGCCATTGCTGCGGTCTGCTCTGGTTTCTGTGCTACCCATGTTCTGTATGTCCTTCATTTCCAGTTTGTGAAACCGATGAACACTGTCCTCCCGGCTCCTTTCTCACACCGTTCCTGCAAGCTGTCTACCTCTTTGTGCAGTACATCATCATGGTCAACTTGCTCATTGCATTCTTTAAGTAGGTATCTTGGTATATTGTTACAAAAGCAACTAAGGTATGTTCTGCTAGCACTTCTTAAAAGCTTTTCACCAAAAATGCCCCAGCAAGGTCACGCTGGTGCTGGTGATTGTACCCCATCTGCCATGGGGGTAAGTCAGATAAAGGAAAGAATGATGCTATCCAAAGATGGTGCAAGGAAAGGGATAGGGAGAAGACAGCTAAACTCTTTTGCCACTTGAGAAGGCTCTGACTCTGTGAGAGCAGACAATTGCAGTTGGCAAAAAACCCAACATTAATTAATCTCTGAAGTAATTTTCCCTTCCTGAAAGTTGTATGTGTTGTGCTAAGAGCCTATATAACATTCATCATAGGGTAGGCCAAGTGTTAAATGGGCAGATATGTGGAAGGTGTTCAAACAAAGAGGATAATAACTGTAGGAGTATGCTTTTCCTTTAGGAAATAATTTGAGAATTCTTACTTACTTAATGCAATCTCATATTTTCTAGACTGAAATCTAACTGTAGTGTTTCCAACAATTTGCCTTTTAATGTGTGCTGGCATAACAGAAAGGGTTTTATAGTATTTTTCTAGTAATTTACAGTTATCTTACAGTAATTTATTGGTGTCTTTATAGTAATTCTAACCCTTCACATTTTAATATGAATCCCGTGTAGTGGATCAAGTTCTGTAAAATATTAGTAAAGAACAGCCTAACCCAAAGAGTTATTTATATTTTCCTATAATTCTAACATTTCTGAGGAAGAGAAAGTCCGCTGTAGGTTAAAAAAATTCAGATTAATAAAAGAAGTCATTAATATACAAAAAGCCTAAACTATCAAAACTCATTCTATTTCAAGTTCCAATAAGAAAGCCCTTTCCTGAAAATGTGTCAAGGAATCAAGCTGGTTTTTTTTATACACTATGTAATATTTTACATGTGTGAAATTGTTATCTGAATTATTTCTGGAATTAAACCTTTAGTAATGATGATACGGCAAATCTTCTTCATAGTGATTTGATTGTTCCAGAAGTGGGACCAGAAATGGTGGGTATGAAAAATATATTTAATTATGCTCTCAGAAGGAAAGTTGATGTTTTTGTGATTATATGCTGGCTGTGTAGAATGACAGTGCACCTGAAATGACAGTGCTAGAAGCCACAACATTTCTTTCCTGTGTTTGGGTCTGTCATAGTAGATACAGAAAATTATTCAGTGTAGCCATGTTTAGTAATTTTACAGCTCCAATGAGTATTCTGCAGAAGAATAGCTCATGTAGCTGCAGCAAATACATTTTTAGAGGGAGTGCAAAAAACTGTTTTGTTACAGTCTTCGCTTAGCCTGACATCTACTTTTAATCCAGTCCAAAGAGGCAAACAATGCTGACTTCTCAGCTAGGGTATATATTAAAATTTAAAGAGTATGACTGGATTTCAAAGCCATGTCAGTGGCGACTTTAGCCCAGCTCCCATTAATGTGAATGGGAATTGGATCTCCAAATCTTTTAGGGAGCTTTGAAGATCTCATTCTCAGTGCACTAGCTGCAGGCACATGCTGCTGCTCTATTGAATGAGAGCTGCTAAGCTGATTTGCCTCTGAATTCCACTGTAGGAATGGGACCAGTGTCAGACTAGATCTGTAGACAAGTATCTTGTACTGTATTGGGAGCATTCCTCACATGAGTGTTTCACCCTTCTTCCCCTCTCCCTGTGTGGCTCTCTCCTCAGCAATGTTTACTTTGATTTGAAATCCATATCGAACAAGCTCTGGAAGTACAACCGGTACCGCTACATCATGACCTACCATGAGAAGCCCTGGCTGCCTCCACCATTCATCCTCCTCAGTCACATTGGCCTGCTGATAAAGTGCATCTTCCACCACCAGCCCCCAAATGAGCTGGACCAAGAGGAAGGCGATGTTGGACTGAGTAAGCAGGGGACTAAAAGAAATAATTGATCATCACTCCCATCACTGTGGAGTTGAGTTAAAAAAAAAAAAGGGGGAGTGTTTTCTTTGTGTTTGGCTATTGCTGTGCTACGTACTGTGCCTCAAGTCAAGATACCTCACAACTCTGAGCTGAAATAGTGACAGAAACTTATTCTGTAGGAACTAAGTAAATTGTTATTTTGAAAGAAATTAAGCAGTGACAAAAGTGAACATTCCTGTATGTTTGTCATGAAAAAGACCAATAATTCCTTTATCACTGGCTGGGGAAAGTAGCTGCAGAGCCCAAGGGTAGAGGAAATCCAGTGATGGCAGATGCAGAGAGAGAGCATAGGGGCTTCCCACCTCCTTGCTGCTTCCATCTCTTGGTGCACTGGCTTATCATTGCACCTTATCTTCTTCACTCTCCTCAGCCTGGACTTCTTCATTCCAGGTCTTTCCTAATGCCTCCTTAAAGTGATGCCAGTTCCCTGTCCAGCTGTCACCAGCTCTGCCAGGAGTAGCCTGAGCTGTTGTGGGATGGGGACCTCAAGATGCTGGGATGGAAATGAATACTCAGTAGTGGGGCTTGGTGGTGGGTGTGAGGCAGGGAAATGGGGAAGAGGTGACAGTAACTATATCTAAAAATACATTGGGAAGCACTGTTATATAGTATTATGCAGCCTCACCCTTTCTGATGCAGCGTACATCCTTGATGCCTTATAATAGAGGTGGAGAATTAGGCTAAAGGAAAAATGAAACCCTGCCCAGCACATCTAAAAGTCCTTGCACAGAAGAGGGCTCATGCCTTCCTTACATTTCTCTCAGAATGAGAATTTTTTTATGTTTAGGCACTTCTGGGCACCTTTTCTATACACTTATGCTTGATAGCTTTCTCTTACTTTAGTTTTGGTGTTATATAATTGCTTTTCACAACAAGTATGCAGGGCCACCCTGTGGAAAATCAATACCGAGATGCAGAGTAAAATTTTGGAGGAAGGAACACAGGTCTAAGAAGGGAGAAAAGTGCCTGGAAGGTGATCAAGTCTCATTTGGAGTGAGAGGAGGAACCCTAGAACACTGTGGGGGTCTTCACTGCTGAGTTGTGTGTCGCAGCTTAGTACTACATCCTTGTAGCAAGCACCACCTTGTTGCTTGGAACAGGCACCTCCCTAGCAAATACAGTGAGGAGTTTGGTACATAAAAAAGGACAGAGAAGAGGAGCTTGGAAAATGTGGATTTTGAACCAGAGAAGCAGCTTTCCACCATATCTGTTTCTTTGTAATAGAGCTATTCTCTCAGAAGTCTTGGTGTGCTAGAAGGATAGCATCATGAGCAGCTAAGTTATGGAGTTTCAAACTTCTGAATGCTTTTCCCCCCCCTCCCAATAATCTCAGGGTGGAAGATCTTAATGCTTTATACACATGAACTTATATTAAGGATATCTGAATGTTTTATACATATGAGCATAATAACCAATTAGGTTAAAAAAAAAAAAAGCCAAGCTTTGCAGCTTTGAGCACCTGAATGGAGTGTAATTGTTGTGGGTGACTAGCTCCAAATGAATACGTGGGCCAAACTGGAGTAAAATTTTTGTAAGGCTTACATATTCATATCTAAGTCTTGTGAGTGACACTTGCACAACAAAATAAAGGAAAAGATTTGTGAGAAAATGCAAATTTGTGAGCAGCCATTCAGATGTGTGTTTTCGAGGCTTTAAAGGGGACTGTACTGGAATTTGTGTCTGTGTAGTTTTGTTCCCTATGTAAGGAAAGATGAAATCCCACATTTTCATATATTTAAGTCTTCAGACTCAAGCTCGAATTCATGCAGTTAGGCCTGATTCATTCTTGAAGGGAGGGAGTGTAAACAAGTTTTTTGACAGTTTTTTTTTTCTTTTTTTTTCCTCATGCATACTCATAAATGATTGTAAGGCTTCATACTGATTCTTACTCCCTTTGTTCAGAGCTCTACCTGAGTGATGAGGAGTTAAAGAAACTCCATGACTTTGAGGAACAGTGTGTAGAAGAATATTTTCATGAAAAGAATGAAAACCTGAGTTCCAGTGGCAGTGAAAGGATCCGTTTGACCAAAGAAAGGTGTGTCTTGATGCATATTTATGTTCTTTGTATAAATTTGTCATATAAAAAGACTTTGATAAGTTAATGCTTTTGAAGCTGGTTATGGCCTCTGTGAACATGCATAGGCTTTGTTAATTTGATGGAAATGTGCCTGTTTCTGTATCTGCATATGTTTGAGGTGTATGTCAGACCTGTCTGGGAAGCCTTGCTGACAGAATGGCATCCCCAGATGCACGCAGTGTGTACATGGTTAAAGGGGTACAGTGGGGTGTTGCTCAGGTTCACTTGTGCAGATCAGGTAGCTCTACAAAAGTGAGCCAGAGAACAGCATAAAATATGTAATTTTATTTAAAAGCTTAGTAGTGCAGGCACACTGTGAGAGTATGACTTGTGATTGAGTGTAATTGCTGTTTACAGAAACAACCAGAAAACCATTGTAGCACTATTTGCAACACAGTGTCTTGGTTTACACAGTGCCAATACACAACTACCAACAGGGTTTCAAAACAACCAATATTGGCCTAATTTAGCTTTCTATTGAAACCAATGGCAAATCTGCCATTAAGTTTAATGGGAAGAGTTAAAAAAATGAGCACTATAAAAAGTCTTAATGAATGCCAACACTGATTTCATCTGACAAATTTGCTTTGCCTAGAAAAAGCATAATTTTATTTTCTGCATGTTAAAATTAAACACAGAAGCAAAATAAACATTCTCTCTAAAAGAAATTAAATAAGTAGCTTTATTCAGAAACTACAGAATTGATTACTTTAAAAAGGTTTCATTTACTGGATCTAGATCTGGAAAGGAATTCTTTTCTGAGTGCAAGTGAAACACTCTTCACAGCATTGTATGACATCAATGCAAGAAATTAATTTAGATTAATAAAATGTTCTGGAACACTGGTCCTTGGTTTTATTCAGCAATGGCTTAATGTTACATATTTTAGTTACTCTGTGACAAAGGAAAGAAATTACTCTGCATATTGCAGCTAGCTTATCTTAGTGATAAAGTACCAGGGAGAATTTTCAGGAACCATGAAGATAATGATTTGGTTGAAATGGTGCAATTCCAGGCCAAGAAGTTCCTGCACTTTTCCCTGGGAATCTGAGGATAATAAAAAAGGCTTTGTTTTTTTGGGCAGTTGAGTTTTACCTGAAGATAACCGATGCATAGAATCTGCTTCCGTAGGGGAAATATGTTGTTGGGAAGACCTGTTTCTCAGCAGTCTCCAGTACTTGAAAAATACAGGATTAAAGAGTACTTGGTGGTTTGTGAAGACCTTATCCTTCCCATGCTTGCACAAGAAATGTAAAATGCAGGCTGTCCAGCCAACAGGAAGTATAATTCATTTGCAGCCACAGCCAATGTAAGCTGACATCAATAGTTCTATGGTAATGAATTAGTAGGAAAACAATAATTTTTGAAATAAGTACTCCTTGAGCAAAAGGTTTGTTTTCTTAAGAAACCCACTGGCTGGGCTTTGTCAAACACAGGTATTAGTGGGAATGAAAGTCACCATTTTAAAAAAAACCTGTTTGAAACACTGACTTTTTGAAACGTGTTAATGGTTTCTTTCATCATTTTGCAAACAGATGTAAAGATCTATGTTTTGGTATTTTAGTTATGTTTTCTTTTTCTATCTAGAGTGGAAGATATGTTTCAACAACTTAAAGAAGTGCATGAGAAGGTATTTTATATCAAGGAGTCTTTGCTCTCCCTGGACAGCCAGTTAGGACATTTGCAAGACCTGTCTGCCCTGACAGTGGATATCCTGAAAGTGCTTTCAGCTGTAGACACCTTGAAGGTGGAAGAAGCCTTACTGGCTGACACAAAACATCAAACCTGTAGGAAGCTGCCCCACAGCTGGAGCAATGCATTCTATTCCAAGACCTTGAGCAGCCTGGATGGCTTGTATGACAAGAAATACCACTATTACAGCATGCCACCCTCCCTCTTGAGGAGCTTGGTGAGGACCCAGGCTCCATCAGAGTGCAAACTCTTGAAGTCTGAGAGCAACAAGGTGGTTACTTCTTGTTTAGAAGACAGCTCTCAAAAGGTAGAAATAGAAACAGACACACTCACTTCAGGAGTGTCCTCTGAGACTAAATCGACTCCTAGGTATGGGCAGTTTCTGCTGGTGCCCCCTGACCATCAGGGAGGGTCTTTTTCTGAGGATGTCACCTTAAATTTGTCCTTTTTGAACACTGCTGCCAAGTGCAAGGATGAAGCATTCAGAGATGACCTGCAAAGTGGCATTGTGGTTCAGCAGAATGTGCCAGGTATCAGCTTCCTTGGAAAAGACACAGAAGGTCATCAATGGAGCCAGAGAGACTTTATTATCCATTTGCCATCAGAAAAGACTAATACTGCACAGGCTGCTCGTCCTCTTGATCTCCAGCTACCACTGGATATTGAAGGAAGTGCAGCATCCCCCTGCGATGACAGGGAAGAAACTGAAGGTGGTTATGTGAACTGGGGGTTCTCTGAAGGTGATGAAAAAGGAGTTTTCATCTCAGATTCAAAGAAGAAAGCCCTGTGCCTACATTCCTCCTATGACAGGGACAACAATTGCCAGAATAATCCCACCAGGCATGTCCAGTTAAGTGATTCGAAGTCCTTCTCCTACAGCCCTGTCAAGTCATGTCACAGCAGCAGCATCTCTCAGAACAGGCTGAAGCGAAGCATCTCCTTCTGGATCAGCCCTCTGTGTAGGGACTGGAGTTTCTGCAGAAGCAACAGCTTACCATCCCCTAAAAAAGAGACCTCAGGGAAAATCTGCAAAGCTGTAGGCGGTAATTATAAAACATTAAACCTGAACAGTATCTTTTACTGGAGAGTCCAAGACATTACAAATATGTTTCATTTGCACCCGGAAGGTATTAGATGCAGTGAAGGATAGTAGCAAAGAGTCCAGAGTTACTCTTTCACTTTGTTTGGGTGGGTGTGGCTGTTGGGAATACCTGAAGTGTGCTTGGTATGCAAGTTGCAACACACCTGTGTGTCAGCCAATCACTAAGCCGGAGTGCCTGTGCCCCCTGAAATTGAGTCGTCCTTCTCAGGGCGACTCACCAGGAAGGTCGCGGCACCCAGAAAACCCTAGCCAGGGCCTGGGCGGTCGGCGACACCATCTCATGGAATCTCCATGTCTGTGGCTACACAGCCAGGTGGCATAAGGATTCTGCTCACTCTGGGGAAGTCTCTTGCCCTGGGGATGCAAAGACAGAGTTGCAGAAAACAAAATAGATTACACAATCCTGTAGAGATACGTGGGCAATATCAGAGATGGGTGCATGGAGAATGAAAAGGCATACATTTCTGCAGTCAGTTTAAATACCTCCCTGTCTACCCTCAATTTTGCTTACCAAGTGCTAAAATACATCAGATTTCAGTTTTAATTATGAATAGTATGATATAATGTATAATATAATGTATAGTATAATAGTATGATATAAAACAATATTAGTTGTTTTTATGTCTTGTGATGGTGCATGTCTTTGCACAGAACTGCTTGAGTACTAAGTTTGGATGTCACAATTCTTTCTCAGATTGCTTTAGACATCTGCCAGTTCTCAGTCCTATCAGATTTTTCCTTAGTAAACAGAAACTCTGTAGCTTAAAGGTGTTTTTTGACTCTTTCCTGCAGAATCTTTAGGATCCTGTGAGCTACACCACAGTGAGACAACAAAAGCAAAACAGCAAAACAGAGATAGAAGGCCTGGGAGAGAAAAAAGGAATCAAAAACCTCTTCAGGTGCCGGTATGGGCAGGTGCAAGAGAACCATGTATCTCAAAGTTGTCTTTTTCATGCCTTAAGAGCAGTTCTGCAGAGTGATTTATTTGAAAACGTATACATTTAAAATGCTGCACACGAACTGCAGCATCTCCTGTGTGTGTCTAGCTTTGGTCCAATTTTATTTGTTTCTGGATGTGAGGGATTTCTGTTTTGAACTTGTTGACATCCATGGACTTTGGTATACTGTGGTGATACTGATTTTGTGGTGGTTCACAAGTGTAAATCAATCCTTGCATTTCAGCTGTCAGGAGAACTTGTGGAGGCTTCATGTGATCTAGGATAGACTGAAGCAGTGACCATATCCAGGGAGCATGCAACTGTACTCAAGCAAGTCAGGCCTCATAATGTCTTGTGCCACAAGAGTCCCATAAAGTTTTCTCTGAATCCATTAAACTTAGAATGTTGCACAAAGTATACTGATTATGCATATGTATAGGGCAGCTTTTGCAACTGTGTCTGTGTGTTCATAAATAAAAATCTATTTATAGAGCTATAAAGGAATTTCTATGGTCTTTATTATCTGGAAAAGATTATCACTGTTTAATGAGATAAATACTGAAGACTTTGTTTACATAAGATACCTAGGTCAGCAAAGGATCTTGGACTTGAACTTTGAAATCTAGTATCTCTGAAGGTATGAGGTCTCAAAGTTCAAATGCCTTCAGATAGTGTGAGACCTTTCATCCACAGGGCTTGCTAGACAAAACCAACATGTCTTCTGCAGTAACAAAACTGGGAAAATCTGTTTCTCAGTTGGGAGTGCATTCATTCATTGGCATTTCAGAGATGCTCTGAAAGGCCACATCATATGCTGTCAGAGGAATTGTGGAGATGCTAGTCATCCTGTAAATTTAGTATTGTTTTGTCTGTGTCTTGGCAGGTGATAAGAGTGGATGATTGTCCCCAGAACACTCAGGCGAACTCAGAGCCTGCAGAGATCAATATCTGGGATGAGCAAGAGAAACACAGCAAGAACTGGCTCACCGTGTCTAATTTCAGTCAGCTAAGTATGTTACATGCTGCAAACAGTGAATTTCAGAACAGCTTTTAAAAATATGAAGTAAATAGAATTCAGAAAATATAAGTGTTATCCACCATTTTCACCTCATCTCATAATTTTTATAGAATTAGACTTAGTTTGTCTTGGTTATTTGATGCAATATTGAAGAGGCAAAAGAGTGATAGTTTGGATGGAAGATCAGGTAAGTCTTTTTGGGACCACTGCCTGTCTTGCACGGTTGAGTGCCAATCCTCAGGAATAAGTAGGAAGCAAGGAGAATGATGTCTTTGTCTCCTCTCCTGAAGTGTTTTCTATAGTGACATTTTCTAAAGTGGCATCCTGGCTAATTGCAGCAAATAAACTCATGATTTTTCAGGACATTTACCCTCACAGGCAGTGCTGTGATACTGTATTTGCTGTCAGATCCACTGCCTGTATTATTCATTTCTCATTGCTCAGAAACACATCCTCCAAAGGGAAGAAACAGATCCCATATTTTCTCTTTTGGAGTGAAAAGGAATGACATTCTTACTCTTCTTTTAGTAATTCTCCATCTCTTTTATTGTCAGAAATTCTGAGCATTAATCATCTGTTCTTTCAACTTTGCTGTGATGTGGCTCACTGGTTTCATCCTGGGGGCTGCTGGGAGAAGTACCAGACAGTGATGTGACTCAGTGCCACATGGTCTGAGGAGGGCTGTGCTCCAAAGTCTGCTGGAAAAAGTCAAAGTAGTCTGTTTAGCCCTTTGAAATTCTGTCATTGTTTTTGTTAACCCATTATATGTTTACTGGGACAATATGGTATATAGGTGTTCATTTTATAACACTGCATAGCTATTTAGGTTATAGTGATAGAGCTGTTCATTTACCCTCTAGAAATAGCTGACGACTTCTCTTTTGACTAGGTTTGGAACGTCTCCATTACAAGCACCAGAAAATTAAAAATCCAGACGTCAGTAGGCATACCATACCATTCTGTGATTACCTGAGGCATTCTCGAGAGGTAAACCCTAGGATTACTCATCCTAGTCCATAATTTTGGCTGGGATGAGCCCAGAGTAGCTCTACAGTCATCCCTGGATTTGCCAATAAAGTTTCTTTGTCATGACATATCTCTTTGAGAGATGTGAAACTTTGTTGTCGGCAGGTACAGCATATGTGTGGAAATAAATGAATAATTTAACAGCTGCTAAGATTAACTCTACTAAGATTATTGAAATAGTACCTTAAATTGAATCTTACAGTGGTTCTGAATATGAACTCTAGTCACAAATAACTTGTGTTGATATTTCATCAGGCAGTGAGTGAGCACACATCTTGGTCTTGAACTTGTGGGCAGAGCGGATTAGAAGAAAATTTTGGAAAGTTAGCTACATAGCACTCACTTCATCACGTAGTTATTTCTTGCAAAGGGTAGATAAATATTGATAACAATTGCGAAGCATGGATTTTTTAACCGTTGTCTTGTAAACATCACATTTTATTATTTACCAGAATTAATCTGCAGCTCTGTAATCTAAAGGTTCTCTTCCTGTGTAAACTAATATGGGCTCCTTGAATGTGATGGAGCTAGACTAATTTATATTTCCTGAAGACTTGAGCAGGAATCTAGATTGTGGAAACTGGTATCTGTTGTAAAATTATGTAGCTAATAGAAGAAATGGAATACCTAATAGAAGAAAATGTACCATTCATTAAATTTTACAGGGGTATCTCAGATATAAGAAAGGAAATTAACAAAGAATGAATTAAGAAAAGGAAATGTAAGACAATCCTTTCTTCTTTCTTTTCAAGAGCACCAAAGCACCCTTCCTTGTTGATTTTATTTATAGGACTCTTTTGGTAATTAAAATGGAGATCTTTCAAAGACCAGCTTATTTTTCACTGAAAATGTTATAATTTTTCTTTTTTTTCTTTTTTTTTTTAGGAATAAAAATGAACCAAGTAATTTCAGTTATGCTGTTTTGAGTGCTGTAGAACTTGAATTCCAAATACCAGGGACAAGAGATTTAATGTTTTAATTTAAAAAATAGTGGGGTTTTGTATTAAAAATGATGAGAGAGAGAAATAGAAATAAATTTACTGATTTGTATTCTGTAAAACCGAAACTTGGACTCTAAATCAATAAATCTTTGAAGTGTGAATCACAGCATCAGCCAGGCAAAATAAAGGTAAAGTCAGGGAAACTATGTGAGGTAACCAAGTAACGGGGTGTTTCAAAGCCTTTATTAAGATATATTTGGATAAAACTCAAGTGTGATATTTTTTAAATTGTGAAAAGAAACATTCTGCTGATTAATAGCAGTATTTGAGTTATGCTGAAACCAGTCATTTCTGAAACACCAACTTCAAGCTTTTTATTCTTCCAAGGTACAGTCTCCAGTATCCACTGAATTGTTGTGCTTCTCTCTGGACTATGAAAGCTTATATTTTTATCATTGGGATGTAACAAAGTTGCTGCATCCAACTGTTCCACTTGGAGAATGATACGTTTTAAAGATATGTATCTTTCCAAAAGTAAAGATTCTCACTCAAGGTGTACCAGGGACTCAGAAATCCCTCTTGATGGGTAGCAGGGAGCAATGCAAGGGGGTGTGTAGGAAGCTTTTGTTTAAGACATTTTCATCTTCAAAGCAAGCTACAAGTTCAAAATATGAGGGAAATTTTAAAAACAATGAAAAGTGATTTAAGTTCCAGTTCAAATTGTAAGTTGAATTTTAGTTGATTCTTTAAACTTAGTTGTCCTTGATTTTTTTCCTCTGTGTGTGTGTGTGTTTTGTGTTTTGAGGATTTAAATTGGTCTGACTACTATTCCGAAGAAAAATTCCATTTCTTACTACCACATTAGGAAGACATGGCTGGGCCCTTTTTTTCCTAAAACTGCTTGAAGTTTAAAAGATTATTTGAAATTTTCTTTAAAGATAAGACCTGGAAAATATGTGATCTAAATATCCCTGGAAGGCTGCTCAGTGTGTTATGTTCTTCTGTTCCAGGGCTTTTGAGTGAATTAATTTTCAACAACAGTAAAGGTTATACCTACACTGGAATTGCCCAACATAATCTAATACTCTAATTCTCTAATACTGTGCTTATTAGAAGACCTTTAATGAGCTTTGTGAGTACATAGAGATATAGGTGGTGACCTGAGTATTTAATTCAAATATCTGGAGACAACATGGAAAACAGCAATATGAGAAAATTAGTCCCATTTTAGTGTAGGTATGGCAGTGCTGTGATTCACCTGCCTGTCAGAGTCATTCATTATTCATATTAACAATAATCATATTAACAATCGTTATCAAGATTGTACCTTCTTGAGCCGTGCAATGTGTTTATGATAAAGATGTGCATATTTTACCAGTGAAAGTATCTCTCTTTTTTTAGGATTTCAGTAATAGCGTATTTGGAAACACCAAGAAAAGTAATCTGAACAGGAATTCCTCGTATGTATTATTAGTATGTTAAGATACTCATCAAAGATTTTCACAAAGAGATGTCTGTAGTGTCTGCAGCTTTCCATTTCAGTTCTGCAATATAGTTAGGATGACAAATTCCTGAGAAAGAGAGAGTTAAGGCCATTCAGTTTGTTTAAGTTTCTTTCAAGGAAGTCTTATTAATGGAGATAAAGGAGATCCATTTAAACAAAGTGTATGATTTCAAGTGGAATAGACACCCTTTCTAATTCTAACAGTAATTGAATTTTCTAATTCAGTCACTAAGATGACAGTTGGACTTGATGATTTACAATGTCTTTTCCAACCTCAATAATTTTATGATTCTTTGGTGGTTCTGTGGTTGTATGACCATAACATCTTTAATTAGTCATTTTTCCAATCTAGTCAGAATGAAAAGTTGTGTTTGCTTTTGCTGTGCAATTGCATGTCTTATTACAATGCAATTGCAATTGTCTTATTACAATTAATTACAATGCTAGCACCTCCTGAAAATTTCTCTCATTGACTGATTAATCACTTTTGTACATTTACTAAATATTTAGCTCTATTTTCTTCATACATTTTCAGATGTTATTAAGCTTTGATTACATTTAGTGACAGTATACTGGTTTCACAAGTGGTTTCCATTTTCTTGTGAAGTTTTTAACTTTTTTCCCAGATTGCTTAATCATTATCATAACATTAGTAGTATTTTTGCTACATGCAGTGCTGTCTCTATGTTCTTTTTCCTTTTCTTTCTTATTTTCATCAATTTCTTCTAGATTTTTTTTTTTTAGCACTGCACAGGTAATAGATAGTAGAAGATACTAGAAAGAAGATACTACAGTAGAAGATACTAGAAAGGTGTCACATCCCATGTGATTTTACCATGGGGAGAGGGGGAAAAAAAGTTACTCCATTTTTGGGGGTTTTATGCATAGTCTGTGTGTGGGGGGGAGTTAGGATTCTGCTGTTGTTGTGGGTTTGGGGTTTTTAGGGTGTTTTTCCTTTTTTTGCACCCCATCATTTATAGGCAGTAGGCAAGCTGCACAATTACCAGCAGGATGTAGGGGCTGTTGAATGGCCTGAATCTGTCACTTAGTCTGTTGTCTTCAGCTGGGGTATCTCTGGTCCGTGAGGTGAATCATATCTTCTGTGTTCTGTAACAAAGACTGCTTTACTGTAGTAGTCTTTTTGCAGACAGACTTTTTAATCCAAAGAATCACTGATTTTAGAAGTATGTTTTTGTACAAGCAGTGGTAATGAAACAAGTAACTGTTAATACATCTCAGCATTGACTAGAAAATGAACAGTTGTGTATGTGATTGAAAGCTCTGTAACTGATGTGAACAGCAGTGCAGACTCAAGAGCAGCCCAACATAAAGCAGAGAAAGAAACATGTACAAAAATGTGTCAGTTCTTCAGCACCTGAAGATTGCTTGCTGATGGTTGTGTTGAACAAAATTGCGCTGAGGGTTATTTTGCTTTATAATTGTTGAATCACATCTCTTTACATGTGATCCATGTGTACCAATGTTAGCTTAATGACAGAAATGTTGGATTAAAAAATCAAATATTTGCTTTTAAACAGATTGAGAACTCCAGAGGAAACTGACAGTAAGTTTTTCATTTCTTGTCACTCATTTTAATTCCCATCTGCAATTCTCATGCTGGCAAATCCGAAGTACAAAATCCAAAACGACGTTAATTCACTGTAGTTGATGATTATAGCATAGATATTGTTTCATGTGTTAGAAACTAATTTGTACTTTAGAGTGAAAGATTTATATATGAGAAACATGTTTTTCTCATAACAACTGCATAATCTTACAGGAAAATTATTTTTACTCTAGTCTGCCCAGTAATGTCCTTTCAGCAAGAAGAAACTCTTTAGGATGCTGCTGCTTTGATCCCTAACAGTCCAAGTGGTCTCCTGGGTTAAACCAGGGTGTATGTCTGAAGATAGATTATGATATAAGATTTTTAATGTATGCTTGATTTTTAAAATTGCAATTATGTTCAATAACTCTGTTTGTGTTGTTTACCTGGAATTCTGAAATCTGTGAAAGACTGAATTTATTATGAAATGTCCAATGAAGAATTTCAAGGTTTTAGTGAGGAATCACTTTGTCCCTCAAGAGCAGAGTGTTAATAAATTTCACTGGTGTTTATTGTGTTTTAGTCCGTCTCCCGGTTTTCCTAGCATGACTCTTAGCTGTGCAGCTGAGCAGCTGGGCACCCCTCTCTTTTTGAGATTAGCTGTGGTGCAGAAATGGGTTGCTTCTTGTCTTATCTCCACTTCAAGGGCTGCTCTTTGCTTGTCCATCTGTGCACAAAACTCTGCAGTGCTGAACCATTCTGCTGCAAGCAGAGTGAGTTGCAAGGCTGCTCTGTAGGGCACACCATTGTTTCAATTAAAATCCAGTTTTTCCATTCTCAAAAGGCCCCTTTTCATGTTTTGTTTTTTTGTAACATGGAAAATGCTGCACAAATAGATGAGTCCAGCAAGAAAAAATCACAAGGGACTTTGAATCACTAAGGGTGGTGAAAAATGCTGACCCTTCCCCCAATATCCATAGATGTTTTCATGTAAGATGTCTTTCACTAGGAAAGGGAGTAAAAACAAATAGAATACACCAAGAAGAAAAGTGCAAAGTTCAAAAATTTTGGTGAACATTGTTTTGATTATCTCATTTTTTGAAAATTAATAGCATTACAGTATATATATACTGAAATCTGACACTATGAAGGATGGTTTTCCAGAAGAGCAAAATTATTTCATCTAGTTAATGAAAATGTGTTCATTATTCCTGGTTGTATTAAAAAGGCTTTTTCATAAAGCAAAGACTTTTGGACCAAATTTGATCTGTCTGAGCCTGTTAAATATGTAACTACCAAAAATGTTTATCTGCTTATATTTGAACAGTACTTTGGATGCTGTGGGTTAATAGGACAGTATTATTATAACTTTGGTGCAATAGTACAGTTAATAGAATGCTTAATGGCTGAGGACGGAGTTGGAAAACTCAGGTCTTTGAGAGGTCATGAAGCATGGTGGATAGAAAAGTACTTTTTGTATCCCAGGGTTCTACCTGGCTTAACATGTCCTTGAGGTTAATATCTCATTTTCCCCACCATTTCCTTGGATAAATAAGTCATATTTACACTGATGACCGAAATTTGCAATATACAGTACATGATAATGTAGTTAAAGCCCACAAGCAATTCTCCTCTTTATAATGCTGAGCCAGCAATTCTGATTAATCTGTTTTGTGACAAACTCTGGGATGGAAAGTATTTAAAAAACATGCATTTTTGTCTGCTATAATAATTAACACAACAATCCTTTAAACATCATTTCAGATATCTTCTCCTCTTTGAAAACATCTCAGGATTTGCATCTTCACTACTCAGGTAAGCAGGAGGCAAAAGAATGACAGCTGAGGAATTTAAGAAATTAAAAAGAACATTAGTTCTCCCTTTTTCTTCCTCTGTGATTTTCATTTTGAGGACTTGCACACTTGCCCACTGCTAAGAAGTTCTGTGATAATTCATGTTTAACACTTCAATGAAAGATTTATTGATTTTTTTTTCTGTTGATAATTGCTTCATTCTGGGTATTTATGGCAAATCCAGAACAGAATGTAGATAATCACTTTCAAAATATCAGTAGAAGTCATGCATACAGGTCAGATTCCTGAGAGGGCAGAGGAGGCACTCGTTTGTTTATAGCTGTCAGTCGCCTCACACCTCCCAAACCATCCTTTGTACTTTCTGGAATTATTTTCTTCAGTTAATTGGTCCTGTACTACTTAATCTGTGCTTGTATATTTATGAACTCCTGAAAATCTGGCCGTGAATAAATCCTTGAATGCTAATTGCCTGCAGTCCTGCCTTTCCCTAAGCTGAGTGTGCACAGATTTTCCCAGAAGGCCTGGATGTCGTGTTTCCAGGAGGAGAATGGAGCAGAAATTGCCAGTAGATGTCACCATTGCCCACAGGACTTGGCCTCCCTTGCGGGCAGGGTTGCAAAAAACCAGAATTATTAGCAGCCTTCTTAAAATCAAAGTCTACACAATTTTCACCGGGAATAACACCTCCTGGCTTGAATCAACTGTACAGATGTAATTTCTCTGGCATGGTGGCATTGTTGCAGTTATTGATTTGTTGCTTGTCAGGCATGCTATTTGAGATGACATTGGACTTTTTAGTACAGAGAGAAGTGGTTTACCTTATGAGTTGATAAATGTCTTCAGAGGTTTTCAATGTAGATTTTCTTTCCTCAGGAAGATTGGGACAGAATTTAGCCAACTAGAATTTAGCCAAAAATCCTGCACTAGAATTCTGTACCATATACTGCTTTTGTGTTATTCTTGCTATCAATTTGAGCAAGCAAATATAATCCTGCCTCTCTGCATACCCAAAAGAAAATCTTTGTCCCAAGTTTTGCAGCTGCTGCAAGTCAATGTCACATGGCTTCTCAAAGTTCTAGACTGACTGCTGGCAGGGTCTGACAGACAGCATAGATTTTAGCAGCTCCTCTGTTCTTTTTCCTACTATGCACTGATTTCAGGATCAGTGTGCTCTTAGTGCAGCACCAAAAGAAGATCTTGTTTTTTAGTACATGCTCCAACACTGTTCAGACATAGTAACCAACTCCTGTTGAATTTGGTACATGTAAACAACCTTAACCTGGAGTATGAAGTGCAGATCTTCTCAAATGAGGACCCCAGTTCATGGGGTGGATGTGTCATGAGTGCCCTTTGCTCTGCTCTTCTGGACTCAATAACTTCCAATTAAATTTTGCTCAAAGAAGTAATCTTAAAAGAAACATCGATAATGTCCAAACTCCATAAGATCCATAAGATCCAGAGTTTGTTACCATGGCTTTTTTGTTACTCTGCAGAGAAACACAGCTCTGCTGTGGTTGAATGTCCTGACTTTATGATGACTTTATGATGCTTGTATTCCCAGTTGCTCTAAACCAGGACATTGACTCTAGGCTTTGAATGATGGTTTTGCCTTCATCCATTGAATAGGGAAATTAGACAGTCAGAACTGTAGCATCCAAATAACCTCCTAGTTCTAGGAGTACCTTACTTTACACTTCTCTCCCCTTTACTGGTAACTCAGTCATTGTGAACACAAATCCATAAATATTTGGTTGACTCTCTGAAATTATGAAGGCGTTTGTCTGAGAAATAAACTGCAAGTTAGGGAGATATAATAATGTTACTGATGTTTTTTGGCAAGAAGCCTGAAAGAAGAAACAGTACTCTGTGCAGGGGATGTTTGGATTTTCCTGTCATACCTTGCTAAATCTCTAGGTGCTTCTAACCCTGACAAGACAGACAAAGAAGGCAGTTGGGGTCAAGGCATCTCATCAGCATAGTGTGAGTGTTGCTGCACTGGAGCTGTCAGGAGCAGTATGCAGAAGCAGCCCTTTGTGAAAGAAGGAGGATGGGAGATAGCAGAAGTTCTTCTAGGCAGGGTGGAAGGGGCTTTCCCAGAGAGCATGTTTCTTTGGAAGAAGGGAATTGATGAACAGGGTGAAATATGATGGGTCAGTATCCTGGTTCTGGCCAGGAGGGGACGTGGCTAGGACCTGGGGGTTATTCTTTACCAATTCACATGATTTTCTGGTGATGGAGAAGGGGTTCTGTCCATGCTGGGGTAGCAGAGGTTCGCTTGTTGCTGGTTTCCATGTATTGAGTATTCATGTGTGAATTATTTGCCTCTCCTGTACCCTCTGTTATTAATGCTGCTGCTGTTACTTTCATTTTCCTATTTCATTGCTGTTTCCAGTAAATTGAAAGTACCTAAATCTATGATCTTTTAGCTCTTGTGTCTCCAATCCTTTCCATTGTGCAACTGGGAGGAGAGGGAGGGTGAGGGGGGCAGTGAATGAGCAGTGCATGGTGTGGAATATTTCAGTGGGAACACTGATCTGGGGAAAACCATTCCTGAACTGCAACAACCTTATTGGGTGCTCCATATGAAGTATGAAGAGCTGAGATAACAACAGCTCTGGTAAGAGTGGGTGGGATACAAGTATTTGTTGTATTAGGTATATCACAATGTTGTTACCAAACCCTGTTTCAGTATAGGCACTGTGTGCCCATTGAGGTGCTCCTTTTCAGAGTAGGGAGAGGGATCAGGATTGCTTTGTTGCTGAACTGTGTGATATCAGCTTACAAAATGAAAACCTCAAGGGCAGTGTGGGTCATTTGTGATGTGTGTTCAGTGTTGGTCTTCTACCCTTACCTCAGGCACTGCCTTTGGGAAACCATTGACCATGTCCTGGGCTGTATCAGGCACAGCATTTCCAGCTGGTCAAGGGACGTGATTGTCCTGCTCTGCTCTGTGTTGGTGTGGTCTCACCTTGAGTCCTGTGTGCAGTTTGGGCACCCCAACATAAAACAGACATCAAGCTCTTACAGATCATCCAAGAGAGGGCCATGAGGTCTGGAGTAGAGGAGGAGCTTCTGTCAGGAGAAGCTGAGTCACTTGGTCTCTTCAGCCTGGAGAAGAGTAGACTGAGGGGAAACTTCACTGCAGTCTTCCACATCCTCACAAGGCAAAGCAGAGGGGCAGACACTGATCTCTTCACTCTTGTGACCAGTTACAGGATTCAAGGAAATGGCATGAAGCTGAATCAGAAGTTAGTCAAGTTTGGGCTGGATCTCAGGAAAAGGTTTTTCATCTGGGGAGCATTTGGGCACTGAACAGGCTCCCCAGGGAAGCATTCATAGCATGAAGCCTGACAGAGCTCACAAAGCATCTGGGCACCACTCTTAGGTGCACAGTGTGACTCTCAGGCACAGGGCCAGGGGCTGGACTTGATGACTCTTATGGGTCTGCTTTCTGATGGATCCCTCAGCGTATTTGGTGATTCTGTTTTTCTGTAATAATTGTATTCAGCCTGTGAGCAGAACAGGGAAGGATTATTTTCCCCAGCTTTTCAATCCTTTTTCCTCCTCAAGGCCTGTTACAACAGCTTTGGAGGATTTTGAATTCCCTTTGGATATTAAGGGAAGCGTGCTTTTGTTGCTAAGTCTGCCAGGTCTCTTCAGTGCAGTCTTACACCCTGATTATAAAAAAGGATTCTTAGGAAGGTCTTTCAGAGATCTAGCCTGAGGGTGGATAGTCATGATTGGCCTGTAATGTGGGAGAAAATGGGCCAGCCTTTGAAGGATTATTCTGCTCCAGTGGCTTGGAAGTTCACACCTGAACAACTACAGGACCCTGTTAAAGTGGCAGAATATTTGAAAGAAAAATGCTGTGGCAGCTCCAGAGAAATGCAAAGTTCTGCAGTGTGCAGGGCCCTGGTTACTATTTATCAGACACTGCTCACAATACTAGACAGCTCCCTCGGGGGGAAGAGGAGCAAAGCAGAACAACAGGCACTGGGGGCACCCAAACTGCAGCTGAACCACAGGAACAACCCATGCTGGTACCAGTTGTTCCTATACAGAAGAAGAAATTCAAGCACAAACCAGTTTGCATACTGAAGAGGAAGCAGGGCCCTCAGAATGGGAAGCAGGACCAGGGAAAATCACCCCCTAGGTGAGCTGAAAGGTATGTGAGAAGTTTTCACATACCAGTCAGGAGAGTCTCTGCTGACCTGTGAGTTCTGATGCTGGGATATTACAGCCCATAATATGGAACTATATGATAATGCAACCAAGAAACTGGAATCCTTGTCCCAGGATGGGGACATTGACAAAGGCATTGAGAATATAACAGAAACTCTCAGAGGCGACTCCTGTAAAGTAAGAGGAAATGGTGACTACCCAACTCCAGCAATATGAAGATCATATATTTTTTCCTCCCTACTGGCCTGCACCTTGGCTGTGGAAAGGTCTCCAGGGCCTCCTCTCCCAGGAGAGAGTCAACAGCTCCTTCCAGTTTTGTATCATCTTTGAACTTGCTTAGTATCCCATCAAGCAAGATAAAGAGGAAATTTTCCATGCCTTGCCAGTATGGACCAGAGTCTCTGCTATTGGGAGCAAGTACCCCCCTGCTCAAGAGAGGGTACACGCCATGAGGTAATGTAGGTTTTGGTGGGTTTTTTTTGTGTTTGACCATGGAGAGGACATGAAGAAGTAGGATGGAAAACCCACTTCTGCCCTAGCAGCAGAGGTATATGAGTTGAGAGGAAGAACAGTCACCAAATGTCACTCCAGTTTCCAATGAGCAAGTCCTCAGACAGAATAGAAGAGCTGATGTTATTTCCTATCCCCTTGAAAAGATGTCCAGTTCATATTTACTAGAAATAGCCATGAGTACCATGACCAGAACTAGAGAGGCCCTGCCTCCATCCATGTGAACAATCAGATCTATTGGACTGTGTGGATCCAATGGCTTGGCACATCAAACCCACAAGAACCTAAATCTTTAGTTGACACAGGTGAACAGTGTACCCTAATGCCATCAAGATTTGTAGGGGCTAAGTCCATCTCTATTTCTGAGGTGACAGGGAGCTGGGCAGCTGACTGTACTGGAAGCTGAAGTGACTCTTGACTGGGAATGAGTGGCAAACACATCTCATTTTGACTGGCCCAGAGGCCCCATGAATCCTTGGCATAGATTACCTCAGGAGAGGGTATTTCAAAGACCCAAAAGGGCACCATTGGGCTTTTGGGAAACCTGTAGAGACAGAGGACACTAGGCACACCTTGCCTGGTCTCTCAGAGGACCCCTCTGCTGTGGGGTGGCTGAGGATTGAAGAATAATAGGTATTGATGGCTACCACAACAGTGCAGTGTCGGCAATATCACACCGACCAGGACTCTGTGACCCCCATCCATGAGGTGATTCCTGAACTGGAGAGTCAGGTCAGCAAGACTTGCTCACTCCTTCATGGCCCTGTGTGGCCAGTGTGTAAGTCCAGTGGAGACTGGCAGTGGACTGTCATGGCCTGAAGGAAGTCACACCACCACTGAGTGTTGCCATGCTGGACATGGTGGAGCTTCAGTGTGAACTGGAGACCAGGACAGCAGAGTGGTGCCACCACTGACATTGCAAATGTGCTTTTCTCCATTCCTTTAGCAGCAGAATGCAGGCCACAGTTTGCTTTCACTTGGAGGGACGTCCAGTACATACACCTGGAACCAGCTGCCCCAGGGGTGGAAATACAGCCATAGTATTAGTGTTGGACTGATCCAGACTGCTCTGGAAAAGGGAGAACATTTGCAATAGATTAATGGCTTGTGAGACAACAGAGCAGAAGAAGCTTTTGAGTAAGGGGAGAAGATAATCTAAATCATCCTAAAGGCCAGTTCTTCCATAAAGCAAAGTAAGGGTTAGAGACCTGCCCAGGAAATTCAGTTTTCAGAAGTAAAATGGCAGGGTGGACATTGTCAGATTTCAATGGACATGGTCAGCAAAAGAGCAGCTATGTCCCCACCAACCAGCAACAAGTACACGCAGGCTGTCCTACACCCTCTGGGTTTTTAGAGAATGCAGAGTCCAGATTACAGTTAGATTGTGAGTTCACTCTATCTTGTGAGTCAGAAGAAGAATGATTTAAAGTGGGATCCTGAACAACAAGAAATTTTGAACAACTTAAACAGGAGATTAATTTGTAACATTAGCCCCTGGGACAGTTAAGACTGAACAAGATGTGAAAACTGTGTTCTACACTGCAGATGGGGAGAATGGTCCTCCCAGGAGTCTCTGACAAAATGTACCCATGGAGACTTGAGGATCATCTCTGTGGTTCTGGATGCAGGAATACAAAGGACCAGAGGCCTGCTACAGCCCAACTGAAAAAGATCCTGGCAGCTTATGAAGGGGTTTCAGCTGCTTCAGAAGTGATGGGCACCAAAGCACAGCTCCTCCTGGCACCCCGACTGTCAGTGCTGGGCTGGATGTTCAGAGGGAAAGTCCCTTCCACACATCATGCCACTCATGCTTTATAGAGGAAGTGCAGTGTGCTAATGACATTGGACAGGAAACCTCAATCACCCAGGAATCAGGAACTGGTCCAAAGACAAAAATTTTGGATTTTTCTCAGAAAGGGACAAAGAGGAGGTGACACGTCCTGAGCAGGTCCCGCCATATAATCAGCTACCAGAAAATGAAAAGTGGTACACTCTCTTCACTGATGCTTCCTGCTGAATTGGAGGGATACATCAAAAATGGGAAGCTGCTGCATGGAGTCCTACATGGCAAATCATAGAAGCTATGGAGGGACAAGGTGGATCAAGTCAGGTTGCAGAGCTGAAAGTCATCCAGCTGGCTTTAGATATCATTGTATGAGAGAAATGGCCAGTGCTCTACCTCTACACTGACTTGTGGATGGTAGCAAATGCTCTGTAGGGGTGGCTTGAGTGGTGGAAAAAGATAAATAGGCAGTGCAGAGGTAAACCCATCTGGGCAGCTGAACTGTGGACAGACATCACTGCCTATGTAGAGAAGCTGGCTGCAAAAGCACATCATGTACATCCACACACACCCAGGAGATGGGCTGCTGAGGAACATCACAGCAATGAACAGGCAGATTGGGCTGCCAGGATTAAAGTGTCTCCTGATTAAAGTGTGGCCTGGACTGGCAGCATAAAGGTGGATTATTCCTGTCTCATTGGGCCCATGACACCTCAGGTCATGAGAGAAGAAATGCAACAATACAGATGGGCTTGTGGTGAAGGGGTGGACTTAACCATGGACACTATTAACCATGCATGGTAACTGTGAAATGTGCTGAAACGAAAAGAGGGCAAAGCCTCTGTGGTATGGGGAATGATGGTTAAAATATAAATATGGGGAGACCTGGCAGATCAATTATATTGCAAATGTGCCATGGCAAGCTCTAGTTGCGTACAATGAAAAAAAACACTGGGTGGCTGGATGTACCCTGTTCCTCACCCCACTGACCCAGAATATCATCTTGGGCCTTGAAAAACAAGGGCTGTGGCAACATGGCACCCCAGAATGAGGTCAGTCAGACAACAGGCCCCATTTCAAAAATACCTTCATAGAACCCTGAGTCAGAGAACAGAGTATTGAAGTGGGTATCATGTTCTCTGTCATGCACCAGCCTCTAGGAATGTTGAACAAAAAAATGGATTGCTAAAAACCACATTGGTGGCCTTCAAATATTGGGATTTACATTTAGTAAAAAACACCTGGTTAGTTAACACTAGAGACTCCACCAATTGAGCTCAGTCAAAACTCCCACATATTGTAGGAGGGTATAAAGCCCCCTGTGGTGCATATGAGGAATATGTTCAGGAAGTCAGTTTGGACTTGTCCTGTCTCAAGCAAAGGCAAACCTATCCATGGAAATGTTTTTTTTCAATGACCTGATTGCTCTTGTAGAGTATTGCAGGTGGATGGGGAAATGTGTACCTGATGGGGATTTGATTTTTGAATGAGAAAAGTCTGTAATGACAAATTATGTGTGTATTGTTGGTTGCTGAATGACACTGGCACTGTATGCCATAACTACCATGGACAGTGAGTCTGGACTGCTCCAGATATACCAGTCATGAGCTCATGGTGCAGCTTGCAGCCACCTGACAGCACACCAGTCCTCCTGCTCTGGAAGACATCTAGGACAGAGAGAACCCACAGCCATGGACTCAATGAATATCTTGGAGATATGGCCATTGATTATGGATATGATACCAGTGCTTATGCACATATACATCTTTGTCTGTATCTATGTATGTAGCCAGAAGGTGTACGACTTGGGCATGAAGGACATGGTACAGAAGAAGGGTGTATCTGACTTCTTTTTGGCAAGTGCCTGGAGTTCTGTGAAATCCTACTATTTGTCTCTGCTAGGGTGTAGGTGATATAGATTAGCTAATCTGTTTTGAATTATCTTGACAAAAATTTGGGCACTTTTGGTAATCCCTGGTGCTTTCTGACTTCTGGCTAACCATCATCATGCATGTCACAATAGAACTGAAGTCTTTTCCACAGTGCCAGTCTGACACAACTCTTTAATTCTCCACTGACTAAAATAGTTTCCTTATTTTTCCCTAAGAGCATAGGAGGCTTCCTTCTCCAGTTTGCAGAGCATTGAATCAACCAAATGTAATTTGTCTGGGTTGAAAAATGGAGTGCAGGCCTAATTTCATGGCTTCTGGGTATCAAGAAGTACCTTACTAAAGCAGCTCTTGCTTCCTGCATTTCCTTCAGGTAGTTTTGGGGTTTGGTTTTGGTTGGATGGTTGGTTGGTTGGTTTTAAAAAATCTGTTTCTCTGTCACTAGTTAGTTCTCTCTCATCTGCGCTGAAAACTCTCTCTTTCAGAATGCACATCTCCAGAGTCTTGCAGATGTTTACATCTAACCTGCCCCTAAATGGACAAACAGTACAGCTGAGGCCTGAGGCAGTTGTTGTGTTTGGGTTGCTGAAGGATATTTGGTTTCTTAAGAGAGGAAAAGTGAAGAATTTATCTCCATTTCCTAGGGTGTATTAACTTCTGAAAAGTCTAAAGGAGAACTGGACTGTCAGCTGTCACAATAAATTACACTGAAGTTAATCCTGCAGAAGACACTGAAGCCTGTTGGAGCCTGTGTGAGAGCAATGATTGAGTTTGGAATCTGGGTTATTATTCCAGATGCAAACCTTTAATGCTAACTGAGTTTCTGGCGTTTTTCTATCCTGTTTCTGGCTAGGCCAGAGTTAACTATTTGCAGAGGCCAAGCAGGGGCCTGGCTAGGATCCAGAGGTTTTTCTCTACTGCCTCAGGTGATTGCCAAGGCTTGGGGAGAAGGGAATCTCTTCTGGGGAGGGGGGTTCCATTCTGGATCCAGGTAGTGTGGTCTTGTCCGTTGTCAGGGGCTTTCCCTGTGAATCATTCATTTCTTGTGCCCCTTGTCATCAGTTTGTTGTTACTGTTCATTTCCTTATCTGGTTGCTCTTTCCAGCAAACTGTTCTGATCCTAACCCACGGTCTTTACCTTTTGTGCCTGCACTTCTCTCTGGCCCCAAGAGGGGGAAGGACAGGGGGAGGAGGAGTGAGCAAACAGTGCATGGCTTGACATGTTTCCGTGGGAACACCAAACTGGGGAATATAATTCCTGAAACACGACATGTGCAAAGGGGAGTTCCTGTCTGGGTAAAACAAATGGTGATCAGATGTGACACAGTATCACACTGCTGCCTCCTTCTTGGCTTTGTACAGTACAGTAAAGTGTAGCCATGTGTTCTTGAAACTGAGCCAGCTTGTTTATTCAATCTAGCAGTGAAATATATGTTCTTTGCAGCTGTTGAAAGAAACAACTTAATGAGACTTGCTCAGACCATACCATTTACACCAGTGCAGCTCTTCGGTGAGTACCAGCTTCTTGCTTATATGTTTTGCTTTATAAATAGTTGGTGCACTATCTTTTAAAAACTGTGTTTGAGAATTTTTCATGGCTTTATTTCAAAAATTCTTATTTTCTAAAAGAGAAAAAACAAAATAGAATTGTAGTCATGCAGTAGTTTAGGGACTGTTGGAGGTCCCTTGTCCAACTCCTTCCATGGTCAATTCAGATCAGATTGCTGAGGCACTGTTGAATTGCATTTTGATTATGTCTATAAATGGAGAATCCTCATTTTCATTGGGCAACCTCTTCCAGTGTTTGATTGACCTAATCATGAATCTGGTGTTCTTCCCTGTCTTTATTGGGGTTTCCCTTGCTGTAGCTTGTATCTGTGAGTATTCATGCGATTGCTCTCAATCTCAGAGATGAGTCTCCATCTTTTATGTATCCATCCTTAGGATAGCTGAAGACAGCCAGAAATTTCCCCTTACCCTTGACAATTTCATTCTTTCTGCTTCTCTTTCACACATGCAGACACAAACACAGACACACATGTAAATCTATGTTTAGGATAAGCCATCAAGAAGAAAACAAGGTAGTGATTTAAAGAACACTATTCCTTTATCTGGCACAGAAAACTTCTGGTGTCTTTAGTGTCAGGGAAAAAATCTTTGCTGTAACTGAAGAGTGGTAGAGCATAATCCATACATTTTTGGGAAGAGTTCTGAAATTAGTCTGCAGTATTGGCTTACAGCAGCAGAAGCTCTGCTTCTAGACTCTTGATATCTAGGTGCTGCCTCCTCAATGGGTAGAATATTCTGTCTCCCAGCAACTAATTACTGATACTTGCAGCAGCACAGGATTTCTTGTTACCTGATTGCTGTTGATAATTAATATAGCTATGGCCATATTGAGCATTCTAATCTTTGAAGCTCCTAGGAGATACCTTTCTAGGTATTAAACTCTCAAAAGATAATAAAATGAAGATTTAATGTAAGACTATAAAATGTATCTAGTTATGCTATCTTTGTTCAAGTGTCTGTCTTTTATGTAAGGTACTGACTTTTCCAGTTGATTTACTTTGCGATAAATGTGCTTAAATTGCTGGATTCAACAGCATCTGCACTTGTGCTAAATGGTGAAAGGCAGGCTCAAGAGTGGAGAGGAAATCTACAAGTCTGAATCCAGGTTGTGATTGCTTATGACAGTCTTTGCCTTTTTGGCAATTTAGGTACCTTAGTAATCACACTTGCCAGTGAAAACCTGTTTCTTACTAATTAATGTTACAAATAATGTAAGTTGTAGGAAGGAAAGCCACATTTAAAAAAATCAGTCCACTTTGCAGTTTACAAATGGTGACAACGGCAGAGTGTGGTTGATTCTGCTGCAAGAGAGGAATGTCCCTACAACTCTCCAGGGGGAAAGAGAGTGCAGCTGAGTTAAAGCTCACTAGTTTCTGCTTGCAGAAAAAATGTTGCTAGCAGGAGCAGAACACCTTAAACATTTCATCATTGCAAATAACATTGAAATTTCTAGAAAAAAAATTCAAAACATTAGTTTAAAATACCAAAACTGTAAGCTTCCTGATAATTTGCTTCAGCTTCTTCTCCTGGAAGTGTCCTTTCAGTCTAATTTCTCTGGCTCATCATATCATGGCCAAGTCACCACTTTTGAAAGAACTCAGCTCTCTGTCTGCAGCAAAATGTGGCACTCTTGACTACAGCCAATATTGTATCAACTGCAAAATTAAATCCCTTTAATCTTTAATACTCAATAACTATTACAAACTGTTTGCCTTGTTGTTATGATTTTTTCCCTAGATATATTTTTAGCTATTATTTTAAACTATTATTTTAACTGTTTTTAGACTAAGATGTGAATTCAGATGTTATGCTCCTGCAGGTTTGTTTGGGTGTTTGTTGTTTTTTGGGGTTTCCTTTGTGAAACACAAAGTTAAAAGAAAAATACAAGGAGTGTTCCCCAGGTTATGATTAACTTAACTCTTACTAAAAATTCCCTTTCCACATAAGTGCATAAGAGAGGTAATTGCACACAGGATATTTACAGTTCATACACTGGAGATAAAAGTGGTGACCCTTTATATCAAAGTCATTTAAAATAACGTATTTTTAAAGTTATAACTTTATATATAACTTTTTATAGACTAAAGCATCAGTGAGCTTTGTCTGTGTGGAAGAATTCAGAAGGTCTTGAATTTATCTTTGTTTAGATGCTTAACAAAAGCTCTTTGGACCACCTATTATCATAGCTGAAGAATGAAAGTACTAAAATAGTGTAAGTAGGCTGAGGAAGTTTTCAGACAAATAAACAGTTATGATAAAAAGGCTTTTTTTTAAAAAAAAAAAGTGTGTCTTAGAAGGGTCTGTATAGAGGTATGTTATTTAAAGACACCAAATGAAAATGCTGTTCCGTTCTTTTTCTCCAAATGACTTTTGCCAACAAAACTCCTTTTTTTTAAGCTGGAGAGGAAGTGACAGTCTATCAGCTAGAGGAAAGTTCACCTATGAATCTTGATAAAAGCATGTCTTCCTGGTCTCAGTGTGGAACGACTGCCATGATCCAAGTCCTGTCACGGGAGGAGATGGATGGGGGTCTGCGGAGGGCCATGAAGGTCATTTGTACTTGGTCTGAGAGCGATGCATTAAAGTTGGGACAAGTATTTATTGTGAAGTCTTTCCTGCCAGAGGTGGTTCAAACTTGGCAAAAGATCTTTCACCATGGCACAGTATTACATCTCTGCCTGAGGGTGAGTTCAGACCTGAAGGAACACTGGCTGGCCTAGCCTGATGTTAGACTACTTATTTGTTAATGTCTTTAACAAGGTTGACATGTGTTTTGATGTTATCTTTTGGAAAGAAAAAAGGTTTTGAGGAAGATGTATCTCCCATTTGTAAAAAATAGAAAATCAGGGTATGTGTGTGTGTGTGTGTTTAATTTTTTTGATGAATTCATGACACATTTCTTCATGAAAATGAAGTGGTGTTTATAACATTATCTTTTTTTCAGGAGATTCAACAGCAAAGGGTTGCCCAGAAGTTAATCTATACCTTCAACCAAGTGAAGCCTTATACTATCCCCTATACTCCAAGGTAAATTCAATGTCTTTAAGTACTAAGTGAAAGAGGTTTCTCTTTTCATCCTCCTTTTCATTGTGGGTTGCAGTGATAATGCAGTGGTAATGATAATGTCTAAGGATAGCTAATGAAACTTTTAAGAGGAAAGGTAGGCAAGTTTGAAGTTTGTCTTTATATCTATGTGTAATGACAAAATAAACATTCTGTTCCTTAGACTTAAGCAAAAATTGCTTAATTTTATATAATTAACTTAATTATAATTACTGTAATTATTATTATAATAAAACAATTTGATGTGACTCATTTACAGTGGACTAGGGTAAATCAGATTATGTTTTTTTGTTCATAAACTACATTTTCTGATCAGGTGCTTTTTTTTGAGAGTTGTCAGACCAAGAAAGCCTTTGTTCTCACTACTGTTTGGTACCAACTGTTGTTGAAAATGCTCCAGCCAAAGAAGACACATCCTCCATTTTGGTGGACTTGCTCTGCATCTTGTTGGTTGTTGACTGTGAGGATGCTTATCATCCTGCCAGCTGCTGACAGACAGTGTTTATGTCTACAGGTTCCTGGAGGTTTTCCTCATCTACTGCCATTCAGCCAACCAGTGGCTGACCATAGAGAAGTACATGACTGGTGAATTTCGGAAATACAACAACAACAACGGGGATGAGATCACTCCCATCAGCTTGCTGGAGGAGCTGATGCTGGCATTCTCCCACTGGACCTACATCTACACCCGTGGGGAGCTCCTGGTCCTCGACCTGCAAGGTGACTGCTAGCATAGGATTGCTATTTGAAACCAGATGAAATGTAATCATCTCAAAAGAGAATTCAGCACTGAGGAATGGGAAAAATTCTCACTCAGACGAGAAAAAGCAAAGCCCAAAAAATCTTTGGATATCTGTAGTGTGATGCCAATAAATGAGAATTCACAGGAACAGTCTAGGTTAATGTGGGTGTAATGGGAAAATAATACTGCTTCAAATGCCTCCAGGCTGAAAGACCAAAACAGGAGTTAGATAAACTGCAGGAATATTTCATCCAGATCCAAAAAAGCCACCCTTCACAGTTAAGATATTTTTATTTTTCATAAGATATATAAATAATACAGATATTCAAAAGTACTCATGTATATATGCACACTTAATGTGTATGTAAATCTGTCAAAAATGTTGTGAACTATCTGAATTTTTTATTGTTCATATTAATAAGTCTGCATGCAGTTTAAATAAGCTGTAAGCCTGAATGCTGTTTGCAAAGTCTAGTGACTCCTTCAAAGAGCATGTGATCATTTTACTGTACATATGTAAGTGGGAAGATGGCATATTTTGAGGAGATAAAACAGTTGACAATGTTCAGATGAACATCACCCATCAAATGGTATAAACACTATTGCTTTTCATTTCTGTCAAGGGAAAAGTCTATGGGCAGCCAGAGACTTAACATATTTATATTTTACAGCATCCAGAAGCTGTAAGTTGCAAAAAGACATACTTACTATACAAAATAAGCCTATAATTCCATCCTTGTCTTGATTTGCTTTAGCTGTATATATATATATATATATATATATATATATATATATATAAGACAGAAAGAATAACTCTGTCTTTGCCATAGCCTATGAGAATTTGCATGAAATTTGCTCAAGTTTATTGCATAACTCTCACAGTTCCAGAGGAAATGTGTTGGCTCAAAAATGGAGAATATAAACACCTTTGTAAATCTCAGTTTTCATCTTAAGCAAACTGAGATCAGCTCTAGTTTTAGCCTCATGTTTAATTCTCAAATCTGGAACTGAGGAAAAGTGCTAGGGCTGCTCTCCTCGAAGTTCTGCTGGGATGAATCTAGATGACAATTTACTATATAAATACCAGGGCTATCTGCACATGCACATATATATATATATATATATATATATATATATACACACATATATATATACATATATACACACATATATATATACATATATACACACACATTTTTGCTTAATTTACATCAACTGAAATGGCCTACATTGCAATCTGGGGGCATTTCAGTCACATTATGCTGTCTCCAGAATCTTTATTTTTGTTGCAGAACATAAGTTTATGATGTTGAAATAGAATTGCATATCACATGGTCATATGACCATAGATTTTTTATCAGTGTAAAAGCACAGCAATTTTGTCAGATATAGGAAAAATGGTTTTCCTAAAGGTATATACTTTAATAGTTTGGTGAAAACTGCAACATAGGTATCAGCATTTG
The DNA here is from genome assembly GCA_024734555.1 of Trochalopteron elliotii. Classification (NCBI taxonomy): domain Eukaryota; kingdom Metazoa; phylum Chordata; class Aves; order Passeriformes; family Leiothrichidae; genus Trochalopteron; species Trochalopteron elliotii. Next base: position 503,415 of record JANPWX010020199.1, on the reverse strand, counting down.
GGTAATTATAATGTAATTATTTCTCTAATATGCTTCCTTGGTCACCCAAATGGAGAAAGGGATAACAGGTCCAAATATTTGCACATCATGAAGTTGTGGCTTCTTGTGTTTGTTACCTTGAAGAGAATGTGTGTCTGAAAGTAGCTTTACTGATGTTGGTAAGATCCATATCTGATTGGTACCTTTACTCCAAGTAAAATAACGATTTTTTGGTTGGTCACATTTTAGTTAGTTGAGCTTCAATGTAGTGTTTTTTACATTTGCATGCATTTTCCATCTACGTATAAATTAACATCAAAGCAGCTGAAGCCAGAACTGTAATAAGAACTATATTGCCAGTACTTTACAGATTTTTATACTCATAGCATTTTCACTCTAGCTCATGACCACTTTAATTATGATGTACCAAGAAAATGGTTCATTACATCTCTTGTTAAGTGCTGGATTATGAAATTGTGACTGCCCTCCTTTGTAACACACAAAATGTTTACTTGTTGTAGGTGTTGGGGAAAACCTTACAGATCCATCTGTGATTAAACCTGAAGACAAAAAGTAGGTCTCTTTCTGTTAAAATTATCATTAATTTCAGACATTCTGCCAACAGTCTGTATATTTGGGATGGCTCTCTATATTTTGTGGGGGAGGTTTAAGTTTTTTTTCTCATGGTGTTTGGGTTAAACTTTAGCATGATGCCAATGGAGAGACTACATCTTCTCCTGTGCTTTGAAGGTCTCTAAGTGTCCCAGCTCTCAACATGGGGTAAGAGGTGTATGAAAGGTGTGAGGGTCTGTTTGCTGTGCTGGGAGCAGTCTCTTCACAGACTTGTAGAGAGGATGTGAATGTCCAGTCAGTTTCCCCTGGCAGTCCAGTTTCGCCTGACTTTTTCATGGAGTAAATGGGGCCACAATAGCTTAAGAAGATGAAGAGAGGGGCCCTGGCTCTCCAACCTCTTCAGTAGGTTTTAGTGTTGCATTTAAGCATGCAGCATGATTTCAGAGTCATGATATCAAGATGGTAAATTATGAGTGGAAATTTACAAAAGCTGCATAGACTAGATACACATCAAAACCAGTCTGTCTGTCTTTGTGAATCAAATCTCAGAATCAGGGCCATGTCTGTTCTCCTGTTCTGTGACCTTGCCCTTCAGTGGTATTTCCTGTAGTAAAGCAGAAGCAGTAGTATTGATGGCTGCTCTCCTACTCTTCCTAAACCCACACACCCTTCCAGATCTGCCCTGACATCCCTGCCCTTCCCCTGTCTGGTGTGTTCATCTTGTTCATCAGGTCATGCCATTTGATTGCAGGGAAGTCTCGTGTTTGGAAGGTAGGAAGATGCAAATGGAAATAGTCTAATGTAATAAAAAGGGAAATTAACTATAGAAATATCAGATGATTTGCTTACAACTTGGAAATCCAAGTTCATTTTATAAGCAAGTTCTTAGTTCTGGGACCATAATTAATATTTCAAAAAGGTAAGTAATAAATGACTGCCTTAAGGTGTAATTATAACTGTAGGTGTATTGTACATATAATATTTATTTAGGAAACAATAAAGATAAGAGAACAAAGATATGCTGAGCACTTCTCAATGACAAAGTCTTTGCCCTAAGTAGGCCATAGGTTCATGAAGAAGCACACAGCTCAAGTGAGAGATGCAGAGATGTCAATCATGTACTTGTTCTCTAGATTTTAGCAAATACTTTCAAGGTATTACTACAGATGTATGAAATTCTGATTTGCTAGTGCTCAAGTGGATTTTTTAATTCAGCAGTCACATAAACTGCTGTAAGCAGTAGAGAGGCACTAACTGAAGTAGTTCACAAGACAAGTCAGCTTATCCTCTTTAATAAAAGGATAATATTTATTTACATTATTACCAGGAAGTTTATTTTTATTAGTGCTCTTATCTATTGTTTTTGCTATTAAATAATTTTGTTTAATTGATTCGTAAAATTTGATCATACAGATCTTATTTTCAGAACTTTTTGTTGTTTATCATCTGCAAAATAGTCCTATTTAGAGAGCAAGTGTTGATTAATTAATCAAATCCATTTTGATTTTCTTGTATTCAGAAAAATCTTCAGAACAGCAACTAGTGAAACAATGTTTGATTTAGGCTTCTAAAGGAGTAAGGCAGTGAAACTCTGGTGTTTTCTGTAAGCAGATACCCAACTCTAAGAAACACTTTCTGAAAGAGTGATAAGAATTACAATGTAAAAGCACTGTCTTTGCTCTCACCTTCATTTGCTCACAGGAGAAACATTTCTGACAGAGTCAAGATGTGCTTTAAGTTTTCTTTTGTAGGTAAGATACTTAGATAAGATCAAAACCTGTCTCAAAAGGTACTTTGAGTTCATGTTCTCTTGGAAACCTAGGATAAAGTAGATGACGCCTGGCTGATGGGGCTGATTGAAATTTTAGCTTTACTTGTAGTTAAATCATTTATGTTTTGCTTTTTTAACTCCATCATTTTATTGGCTCATGTCACTATCCTGTCATGTGTCATGTAATTCTTTTATTTCATGCAGCCCACATTGTGTTTTGGAAAGGACTTTGCAAAGGCAAAGTGTGACCTCCAGGTCTGTTATAATGCTTTATGTCTTGGTTTTATATCCAGATCAAGACAAATACAATTTGGAAAATATGTCTAATGCTGTGACATCTCAGACAGATCCTGAGCTGATGCAAATCAGTGTTAAGATCTACCCACATGCACTGCACAGAATATATGAAGTGATAAAATGGTACAGGTATGACATTCACAAGAAGATTTCCTTTAAAACAGTTGTAATTGAGGCAGAGCAGCAGGATTCTAACACAGTCCTTGCAGACTTCTGTCCTGCCCAAACATTGAGAAGAATTGCCTCAAAAGCAATACTGTGGGTGTTTTTTGTAACATGTACTACTTGCCAAAGTCACAACAAAGTTAACGAGGGTAAAATTTTCAGGGATATTGGGTCCAGATTCAGAGATGAGGAAAAGAGTGTTCTGAGTTTCAGACTGAAAAGAACTGATAAATTCACAGAGCACCTGTTTCCAATAGTTTGATATTATCACTGCCTGTGAGAATTTTCCTGTTTGATGTTTTTTTTTTTAATTGAAAAGATGTTAGTGTTAATATTTCTTTCTGGCGCTGCTTACTGACAACACAGAGGGGAAAAAATCAGCAGTCTTCTTCTTCAATCTTTTTTTCATGTTAAACTACCCCCTAATCTTTATATGTTATGGTTTCTAGGACGATGATCATTTCCAGTTTTTCTCCAGATTCCTTGAAAGAGTTTTCCAGATTTAAATGCAGTATTCCTCTTGAACCATTGCCAGTACTGGGTAGAGAGGAAAGATTACTTCATATATATTACAGAGAGTATACCCTTTTATCTCAAAACAGTGTGAGAAAATATCGCACTGTCTTACTTGCTTCACCTTGCACACAGTAATGGTTAGATTAAAGGAAGTATCAGAGTGGTCGTGTGGCCTTGAAATTAGCAAAGTCTTTCTAATTTCCTATATCTGCTCAAGCAAATACTTAGGTGCATTCTATTTCTATGGTGTTTCATCAGATTCCAGCAAAGAATAGAAATGGCAATATTGCATCATGTTATTTAAAGTGTACATATCGCCCTTGATTGATACTTCACTTCTTCCCTTGTTTGATGTATTAATTTGCATTAGAAGATGATTAGATGAATCCTTCACAGGATCCAGGAGACACGTGATCTCCAGGGTCTGCAAGAAATTAAAAAGATACTAAATTTTGTATAGCAGTTTTGGCTAATCATTGCTGCTGTCTGGCGTGAAAGGGAAGAGTTTTATGTCTGAGCACTGCTTTCCTTGGAACATAGTTTTGTTAGTGTGAATTACAGATAGATTTGAGAGAATTAAAATATTTCTCTATAGTTTCTCAGAGCTGTAATTGATTTCAGATTTTAAAATGTGCTGCTTCCACTCTGCATACCATTAAAATAAAATACATATCAACAAAATAAAATAAAATTTGTAAAGTTTCTCTGGAAGTGTTTCTTGTGTGCTGTGTTCCATAGTGTCTAGACTGTCAAATTCTTGAGTGTAAAGGTGCAGCTATACTAAAATTAATGAGCACCAAGCTTTCAGATTACCTTAAGAATCTGTTGTAATTATGTGGTACTTCTAGTATGTGTGTGAATATAGGTGTTTTTTGTTTGTTATTGTGACAGTCTCTTTCAGAATATGCAATACCTTTCCTCAAATGGATCCCCTAGTAGCATTCATGAATTGGTTAGAGAACAGACACATGGAAATGAGCGCAGGATGAAGACAGTACATTTTAAAACCTTGCTTGTCAGCAGCATACTGTGGGTTTTGGGGTTTTAATATTTTTTTGCCATTTTTCTATGCTGCATGCTTTTTGTGACTAGGGTTCTGCTAGACGTTGCCTGTCTGGTTTTAACTGAAGAGAAAATAAATACTTGTTAGCTCTGTTTAGTTCTCACACACCCACCATCGAAACTGGAACCGAACTACTTGCTTGGTGGGAATGACTGGTGGCTGCAGCAGAATCACACATATTATGGAAAGTGTCATGAAAATGTCACTGTGCACAGATTTCCTTAAAGCATTTTAGTAGGGGCTGATGAGTCTGTCCTGTCTGCCTTCAGAGAAAAAGAAAAATAGTGTGGGATATATGTAGGCTAATACTGTACTGGAACTGAGAGTTATCTCATCTCATAGCTAAGAAACTTAATGTGTACTAAACTTTGATTGTCTTGATAAAAAGGGCTCATTGATTAAAAAAAATTAAAAATGGCATCACCTCCCTCCCCTATAATTGCTTCTTTTTAGATTCATTAATTTTTAAAGAATATTTCTTTTAGGTCTGGAAAGATGGTATTTGGACCAGCAAACCTAGGAGAAGATGCAATAAGAAACTTCATTGCAAAGCATCGTTGTAATTCTTGCTGTAGAAAGCTGAAACTTCCCGGTATGCAAAGTAAAGATTAATTTTTAATCTATATACAACTTTATAAGTGCAACAAAGTAAAGAACTCGATGTGCTATAAACAGAAGAACTGAAATTCTATTCAAAGACTCTGGTAGGCATAGCCTTCCTGTGCAAAAGCAGATATGAGAATACTGCTCTTTTGCGTAACATCCATGTAAGAGTTGGAGTTCATCAGCCTGGTGTTGGCATTCAGCATGAAAGCTTCTTCCCATTGAATTGTTTCCCTTTCTTTGCTAAATGGGAGCCCAGTTCTCCAGCGTCATCACTACATATAACATCTGCAACACCTTTTAGAATAAGAAAGAGTAGCAATAGAAAATTTGCAATGCATTACCTGGGGAAAACCTCACTGGAGGTTCTCTGGCCCTGCTGAAGCCCCTACTTATGCTTAGTTGAATTGCCTGTTGTTCACCTTATATTTGGTAGAATGTGCTTCTGTTTGATGGGTGGCAGATTTTGAAGACTGAAGACCATAATAAATTGCTTTCTGGATAATTTTTCAGCTGCCGATTTTTTTTCTGTAGAGAAAGCTCCTTCCCTTCATTGCCTACATGGAGTAATAATTGCTGTTTGATTCTGAAACAGAAATTGCAGCACTATTAGTTTGATTAGTTTTGTTTGTGGCAGCTGGAGATAATAGAGGAGAAAGTCAGCTGAATGGATACAGTGAGGGAATATTCATTCACATGGGCTCACACCACTGAGTTCCCTAGGGCTCTTAACCCCCTGGTTCTTATTTGCTTGCTCCAGATTTTCTTCCTCCTGGAAACATCAAACTGCCATCAGTTATTGGGTTGTACACTGCCTGTGATGTTTGTACTTTTCAGACGTTTATTTGGCTGCGTTATTGAATTTGTTTTCTTGCTGTAGATTTGAGAAGTGACTACACACTGGAAACTGCTGGTCCAGCCTTCGGGATAGAAATGGAAACAAGCACCAAAGAAGCTGATGATGCAGATGAGCGTACTGTGTATGACACACGCCTGTGAAGCAGAGAGGCCATGGGTCTGCATGCTTCAAAACCTGTCCCTTATCACTGCCAAGGGTTTGTGCAAAATCACAAAATACAGGTGACTGAGTGCAGCATCTGCCTGTCCTGGCTAGACCCTATACACACAGAATGAAAAAAATTATCTTTATTTACTCCCCTTCCATGCTCTTGTGATGGCCTTTCTTGTACACGTTAATGAATTGCCAGGAGCAGGTCATCCCTTACCTGGATGAACTGTCCCATTAGTGCCTTTTTTTAAATAATGTATGGTTCCAAATTGCATTTTCTTAGGAAAATGACTAGTGACAAATTTATTTCCAAGTGGTAGTAATATTTGTTTCTCTTTCTGCTCTTTAGTAAATAAATGAAAGCATACACATGCAAATCATTCATTTTCAGTCAGAGCCCACTCAACCCCGTGCTCACTTTTCTGGAGCATAAAAGGCTCTCCAGGAAATTTCAGAAATACTGCTTTCTCTTTATTATTGATTTTGATGCAGAGACAAACCAAGAATATATGAATAATGAATGTTTGGTTTAAACAGTAGTCATGATAGATTGAAAAAATTTGTAGGAACTTTGTCTTCAATTCTTTTCACATACCAAGAAAAAGTTGCACAATAAAGCGGCAGGTTATTGGACCCACAAACATTGATTGTACCTCATTTTGAGGTAATGAAGTTGAATATTCTATGGTCTTTAATATAAACACCTTGAATGTAATTTGACTTTTAGGACTTGCCTGTCTCTTTAGATCTGCCACCCATCTGCCACTCACCTGAGGGTGAATTTTGGTCCATAGGCCAGTAAGGTAGCAATTCTTCTTGTGGTTATCATTTTAAAATCTGACTTTAGGGAGATATGTGCTTACATGAATACATATGTACTTTAAAGAAAGATCTTTCTCTCAAGGACCTCTAAGTATTTTCATGCCTTTAAATTCAGTTAGGTTAAATGACACATATCTTTAAAGTCAAAGACAATGTAACTCCTGCCCCGATGGTGTTGTTTTTTTCAAAGGTTGACATAAATTCAGAACACATATATATTATGCCCAAAACATAAACCCTAGACCAGGCTGGGCCTGAGCACTTTTCATTTCCTTACAGTTTTGAAGGTATGTACAAATCATTCTTCAGATGATCTTTTATTGACAATGCTCATGTTGCCTGGAAGAGTGTGGGGCTCCTGCATTCACAGCAACACTTGTAAGAATTCTTATGATGTAGAGCTAGGTCAGTGTAGATTAATCTTATTCCTTCTTGTCAGTATCTGTCAAGGTAAATACTACATTAGAGTATGAAATTGGGGATCCTTGCAAGATACTAATCTGTGTTAAAATGTAGTTTATTTAATTTTGTAGCTATTTAATTTTGTTCAGCATGAAATATTAAGTGGATGAAAGAACAAAAAGAGGCATTTCAAATTGTTCCACTGTATATTTTTATCCTTGCACTTATTTTTCATGTGTGCAGACCCTAAGCGGAAGAAGTCCAGTAATTCTGCTGGCTGATAAATTACACCTCACCTTTCTTTTTGCATTTTTTTGGGAGTGCTGATTCACATTTCACTAAAGTGTAAATTTAAGTATTTGATTAAAGGTGTTCCTCCCCTCACGTTTCATAGTTCAGTCAGAAATTATATTGAAAATAATTAAAATATATATTTCTTTTGAGATCTTGGTGTCTTTCTTACTACAAATTGTGTACATTCTTTAAATGGTCTTTTCATTTCTAAATACTGACCTTGGATTGAAGCACATGCCTACTGAACACATGAAAAAAAGCTCTAACAGCCATTAATGGGGACAGCAGTAAGCCCCACCCACACTAAAACTTGGGTTCATATGAAATGAAAGATGTGAAAGTCAGATTCTTTCTCCAACTGCTCGACAACCAGACTGGAAGAGGAAATCATGTGTGCCAAACTAAACCATAGGGGTTTCTGATTATTAGCTTCAATATTTGTTTATGCTCGATAGCACATACAGGGATTTCTTTTATAATTCTGGTGGGTTCAGGAAAAGAAAGCCCTGTTTACTTTGTTCAAATAAGTCAGGAAGTAAAGTTTTGAAAGAACAAAACAAAACAAAAAATCCACCAGAGTGTTTATAAACTCACTTTTTAATTTGAGCCTAAAAGAAGCTTACTTAGGAATTCATTTGGGATTATCCACAGCAAAATGTTCTTTTGGCATCTGCTGCATTGGAGATGTAGCTTGAACATATGAAAAATATTCAGAAATTGAAAACCTCATACTCAGGAAGGTACCTTTTATTTCTTTTATTCATAGCTGTGGTGTATTTGGGGTTATTAAATTATTGTTAGTGCAATAAATCAAAAGGGATATTATGCATGTATTTTCTAGAAATAGATTTGTATTTGTTGTAGTTTTGTCAGTCTATTTCATACTATTTCTAAAGAATAAAAGAACACTTTCTGTTCTTGATATGTGTAAAATGAAATAACGTTTCTGAGCACTAAGGGAAACAGGTGAAAGTAACATACAAGGAATAATGCAGGTTTTTTATTTTTAATCTCAAAGTAATAAACATCTATTCTATATTTATCATGTGGTTTCCAGCTTCTCTTTTGTTTTAATTCTGTAGTAGCATTAGTTTCTGTTCTAGTAGTCAATATACTTACAGCAAGAATACTTCTACACCTGTCTCATGAGCCAAAAATTAATTTTACAGAAGAAGAAAGTAGATATTTTAATTTACTAATTAGCTTTTCAATAAACTATGGATTTTTTTTTAGTTGAGATGTCTACTCAACTGTTAGAAAACTTAGTAAATCCAATCATTGCTGAAAATTTTAGAAAAATAGATATAATTGCTTAAATATAACACTTTTTTTAAAAATTATAATTTTAGTTCTCTGATGTGAAGAGCCTGTATAGACACAAGTCTAAACAAGGAGCAGCCATAAATGATTAGTGCTCAATTATCAAATCTGCTACCTTTTATATCTGTTTTCCATTCTTAAGATGCTGATGCCAGTCACTTTTTGCTGAAAAATTGTTCCCAGAATTAAAGAAAAACCTGTCTGGATTGACCTGGGCCTTCTCATCAACTGTCATACCAGAGTGGTCAGTGCTTACCTTATTGCTAGATCATTTGCAAGATCTTTTGTGCTTTTCAGCTTTTCTTTACTGTCTTTGTCATATCTTGACTTATCCTGGAAGACAGTTTGATCTCCCAATTCATGGTAACTACTCCTGGGGAAGAAAAATTTCAGACTAAAACTAGGTAAAAACTATTTTCCTCTTTGTCCTGGGGTGCCTTTATGATGCTTGTATCCCCCATTGTCTGTTCTATTTATGCTGGATATTAAGTTCTGCACTTAAGACTGGTTCTGAGAGCAAAGGGGGGAGAGAAGAATTGCGGAGTTTGTTTTCAGACCCTGCACTCACTGCTCTGCATTCCCTCTCACGGACTGTGCTGTCTGCGGCATGGACAGCGGGAGAGAGCTCTCCTTGGCTTTCAGTTAGTTTTTAGCTAGCTGAGGCAGAGAAGTTCCCCGGACTGTGGCTTTTCTGTTTCCTGGAACTGCTCAGGCTGCTCTGGACTGAAAACCCAGCAGAGCATGGGGAGCTCACACCTGTGTCCCACCGGGGCCCGGGACGTGGCATTTTCCAGTGCCAGAGGGACTGATGGCAGAGTGAGGAGCTGAGCTACACCCCACAGCAAGGACCTTCTGAATTTGCCACCTCCTCAGAACAGCAAGAGGCTCCATTGTTTAATATTATTCATTTTTTATGCTTGTGAATACTTCTTAAATAAACAGTTTTTTCCACTTTTCTCCAAGAAAATCTTTTCCCAAGTCAGCTGGGGGAGGGGCCACTTGAATCTGCTCCCTAGAGGGACCCCTTTGGGAGTTTCCTCCCAAATTTGCCCTAAGCCAGGATAGCCTTTAATACTGAAGAGTGTGTAAACAGTTGTAGTGTTCTGTCCATTTGCCTCCATGGCATTGGTTCTGTTTGCAGAACAGAAAACCAACCAGTGTTTTAAAATACCCAGGCTACATTTAAATGTTAATATTCAGTTGTGATAAAGCACTTAAGGTTCAAGAAGAAAAAACAGAGAAAAGTTCTGCAGGAAAGAAGTAACTTTGTTGCCTAAAGGAGGTCTGGCTGTGTTCTTGTCAAAGATTTAGATAGATAGCTAAAACCATCCATTTCTCAGATTGCTATTGAAAATAACGTGGTTTAGGTTTGACACCTTGCAGATAGCCCAACCTATGCATGGCCAGCAGAAGGGAGGAGGAGATGAAAGAGGAGGACGGAGAGAGGAGGAAGAGGAGGGGAGGCTGAGGCACAGAGAACAGTCTCTGACTTCTGAGCCCTTCTCCTCCTGTGTTTCTTGACTGAACTTTTGTCCAACAGAGATACTGCCAATGTCATAGTGTTTCTGTGGTCTGTAGCATGAGGCAGTAACATGTACTAAAACTAATTTACAAAGTGTACTCAGGGTGGCCTGGTTTCAACAGGTGTCTCACCCGATGATGACAAAATAGATGCTTCTCCTCAGATGACCCCTGCTATGATATTTGAAGTGTTAATGTGTCCTCTGAAGCTGTCTGAGCTGGAAACAGTCAGGTCAGCAACTGATAAAGGAGAGCAAGGGAGGTCCAGCGTGGTCAGCTAGGAATGGCCACATATTTCTCCTGTTCTACTAAATGGATGTCAGGTTGGCTTCAAGTGACCATAACAGAAACTTCCAGTGTGGTCTGGACTAACTTCAGGTGACCTCTCTGCATTAAGGGAGCCCAAGGTGACCCTCAATGTTTACTTGGTGTAGGAAATTGGAATCAAGGTTGATATCAGATGACACATCTGCAGATTAATTGGTTCTGAACAGGACTCAAAATAACTTTATGAATGAAAATAAGGACCAGTGTGACCCTGAGCAATTTACTGGGTGTAAAACTGACCCGAGGCATTGACCTTAGATGACCCCAAGCAGATCACCAGCTATCATATTGTCCCAAGGTGACCTCTTTTATCTAATTTGCTAGCATCTTGGCCTCAGATGAGGACAACATTTGAGCCTTGGGGCTCTAAAATGAAGCCAATTGGACCTTATGGTGACTCCTATAAGTTATTTAAATTCATGTTTACTTGAACTAACCTGTGCCTTGATTGTGAGACTTGAACTTGGATAACACTGTAGTGAGAATTCCATCTTCCATTGAGTTCAGATGACCTCAGACAGAAGTCAAGGACTGTGATTGACCTATTGGCATCAAATGAGGGGAAGGTTGATGTCAAATGACAAACTAAACAATTAATTGGATCTGAGGTTTACCTTGAATGACTTCTGGGCACTGAACAAAGGCTGCACTGACCTCACATGAACCCAAACAGGCTATCTGGTTGATCTCAAATGAATCCTGACTGCTTAACTGTATACCAAACAGACTTTAAATATTTGCCCCTCTTCCAAAGGAGAAACGCAGTAGCTTTAAAGGTCACCACTTGACCTCTGTGAAGGTCAAGGGTATGTTGAGTCTGTCAAGGACTCTGTATGTCAGGTTGACTTCAGATGACCCTAGGTTCCAAACAAGAGCCTAGCTGACCTCAAACATCACCTTGCATATACCTGGGTCTCATGATGGTGCCAGACAAGCCCTATCTGACAGGTCAACTGACCCCTCAGCTTCACCTCAGACGACCCTACACAAGTTATTTAGCCCACAAGTTGATCTCAAATGACCTTCCTGAGAAGTGATCATAGGCCAGTTAATTGACTCTCATTTAACCTCTGCTGACTCTGAGCAGTTACTTGGATCTCATGTCCATCTCAAATGATATTTAGATCCTCCAACTGTACCTCCAATTGATCCTTACTTCCAGATGACTTCCAGTGACCTCTTAGGTGGAAAAGGGGCTGATAATTTGCCTATGTGACCTCCTCTTGGAAGTTAAAGAGCACAGTTACCTATCTCAAACACTTTTAAGGCCACAGAAAGAGGGAATTTGGGGCAGAAAGGTGCTACTTCCAAGCCTGGCAGTAGCACATCCTGGTTAATGCATCCAGTCAAATGTTCCTCAAAGTGACAGACTGTATGAAAAAAACCAACTATTCATACCGTGTCACATCACTGGTCAAACAAAGATCGTGTTTGGGACAGGTTATGGGACAGATGCAACCATCACCAAAGCTCCCCAGATATGTCACTGTGGACCCTGGAATTTGGGCTGTATAAAGGTGCTACTGCTGTATGGGTGTTAAGTCATAGGGAGAGGTCAACAAAGCTTGAGAAGAAGGATGCATCACTGACAGTAGAGACAAAAATTACAGAATGAAGGAGGCACAAGACATTTGTCAGAACTCCCTGGAAGAAACTAATAAAGCCAACTCAGCAACTGTGCCGAATCAGCTCCCGCTGGGGGAAAGGTGATTCCTGCAGAGGGAACTGCAACTACTGGCTCACAGACCACCAACCCAAGGAACCCACTGACTCAAAAGAAGAGAAAGAAGAAGAGAAAGACTGAGCATATGGACTAATTAGCATAAGAAGCAAGGGAATAATTTAATCAATAGAAGATAGAATACTATTTAATATGAAACTGTGTAGCTTGCAGCCAATAAAGATTAATTCCTTTGTTTGCTAAAATATATAAATAGTGAAAAGGTTTGACAATCGTTGTCAGACCTTGCATATCCAGCATCCCTTCCTGCACAAAATGTACCAAGAGAAGAACAAACTGGGTCCCTTGTTCCACCACTGAGAAGCTAAGGGTGAAGATGGACTAATGGGGCACTTCTGGGTCCACAGGTGGTGACTATATTCTGCTTGCATTATCTCTCTCCTTCCCTTTCTCTCCCATTTCACTCTTTCCCCTCTTCACTTAATATTATACAATAAAGCTGGTGTTGTTCAAACAGTATTTGGTCTAGTTTGCACATTAATTTCAGCAAAGTCATCTCTCACTAATCACATCATAACACCTCCAAATAGGTAAGTGGCTCTCATGTTGGTATCAATTGGCCTCAGATTGCAAAAGCCTGAAATTACCTCTAGAGATCTGAAAAGATCTCAGATTCACTTCAATTGACTCCTGAGCACCATACAAGGACTTTGTTAATTTCAAATCATTCCCTTGTCAACTCTTTGTATATCAAATTAATGTCAGATGACCCTAGAGAAAACATGTGGGGTATTTTCACATTGAATTGATAATCTGGTGGACCTCAGACTACTCCAGTGAAATTCACTGAATTGACTAGACTTTGGATGCTAGGCAAAAAATATGGATTGTGATTGACCTTACATGACTTCTTGTATAGATTATTGTCTCTGAGTTTCACCTGACATCACCCCTGGTCAGGCAGCGGGAATGAGCTGACCTTCAATGACCTTTGTGCTACTAATTACCTTTCTCATTCACCTCAGATGGTCCTTGTAGCGCAAATGACATGCAGGACTATTCTTGGTTTTTGACTAAAATGTAGAACCACAGATCCTGTTTTTTCACTAAAAGCATCACATAATTTCCTGCAAAGCTACTTCTAATCCAGCTGGCCTCCAGCCTGTTGTCCTAGGGTGACTATGTATCCCCAAATCGTCTGTTCTGTACCTTTAAGACTGGTTCTGAGAGTGAGCAGGGAAAGAAGAAGTGCGCAGTTTGTTTTGAGAAACAAACTCACTCCTCTGAATCTGCTCTCGTCCTTGGGACTGTGTGGTTGGTTTTTTTGTTTTTTTTTCCCTTCGTCAGATGCACGGAGGGCAGCCAGAGAGAGTTTTTTTTTCCTTTTGTTAGTCTAGCTAGCTGAGGCAAAGAAGCTTTCCTGGACTGGTTTTTTTTTTAATTATTTTATTTTTCTTTGGGACTGTTTAAATCTGCTCTGGACTGAAAAACCCAGAGGAGCACCGGGATCTTGCACCCGTGGCCCACCGGGCCGGGGCTCGGCATTTTTCAGCACTGAAGGGACTGATAAACAGACTCCTGGCACGGACTCTCAGTTTTGCCATCTCTCTCCGGAGCAGCGAGAGGTTTTATTGTTTCATATTATTATTATTGTTATTATTATTATTCATTCTTTAAGCTTGTGGGCATTTTGTTTGTTAAATAAATAAGGCTTTTTTTCCACTCTTCTCTGGGGAGTTATTTCCCCGGACCGGCTGGGGGGAGGGGCTGTTTGGATTTGCTTTTCAGAGGAACCCCATTCGGAGATTTCCTCCCAAATTTGCCCTAAACCAGGACACCTGTACACCTACATGGAGTTAAGTCCATCCATCCCATGCACAGGACTTTGCTTTTGTCTCACTTAGGAATGCTCCTGCTCATGCTTTTCCATCCTGTCTGTGTCTGTGAAATAGCTGACACATCACCTGCTTATCCCCAGTCTATATCATTCATTAACTGGGTAAGAGCACACTCTTGCCTGATCATGACTGTTGTCTGTCTCTAATTTCACTTTATTTTTGGTACATTTCGTAACAGCTCTAAGATCCCAACTTATGTACCTCCCCAGTGATGTGACTGACGCCAATGTGGCAGGGCTTGGGACCTATGGACCTGAGGCGAACAGGGGCTACAGCTGAATTCAAACAACCCCTGAGTAACAAAAAAGGAGAGCGGTTTTCTGGAAAGGTCTGTGGTGTGTCAAATGAGGACAGTAGTTTACTTTGGGCCAATGAAACACGGACAGCACCTAAACTGAGAGAACCTTTGTCTGGTAAATTGGTGTAGTATTCTTTCCTACATTGCAATTAAGAAGAAAGTAGAAAGAGCACTCCTACTGGCATATGTGCTGATTTTGTCCCTGTTTAGCTCAGTTTTCTTCAGAGTGGCTAGTATACAGTTTTGTTTTGGATATGTGTTGAACACAGTGTTGATAATATGGAGATGTTTTTGCCATTGCTATGAAGGGCTTATGCAGAGCCTTTTTTGCTTTTTGTATTGTCATACTGGCTAGTGAGGTACATGGGAAGTGGGGATGAGACACAGCTGGGAGAGGTGACCCCTACTGACCACACGGATGTTTCATTCCATATGACATTGCACTCAGTATGTAAAGTGGAGGGGGAAAAAGAAAGAAGGCAGGAACTTTTGGAGCTATGACATATGTCTTCCCAAGTCACTGATACCTGTGATAGAGCCTTGCTTTCCTGAGTGTGACCTGCCTGCCCATGGGAAGCAGCAAATTTCCTTCTTGTTTTGCTCTGCTTAAATGTGAGGCTCATGCTTTTCCTATTCAATTGTCTCCATTTCAAGCCATGAGTTTTCTAACTTTCCAGATTCTCTCCCTCATCCCACTGGTGGGGGAATGAATGAGTGATTCTGTGAGGCTCACTTGCTGGTTTAGACCATGACAGCATGAATCTTGTCATCAAAACTGGCAAAATAAACTCTCTCACCTGTTTGTTAGGTTAGAAAGTTGGCCTTATTCAAAGTTGGGGTATGTGGGAATCACTCCACAAAACATGTACATCAGTTATCAAAAAATAACTATTTATAAATTTTAGCAAAGGAATTCATTGGCTTACATGTTATGTAGTTCTCTTTATTAATTAGTATTCAATCCTCTATTGCTTATTAATTTCTCACTTCTCATGACCATTAGTCCACCTCTTCAGTCTTATTATCTTTTTCCCTGGATAGGGAGAGTCTCAGTAAATGTTATGTTCTTCTTCATCTCCGGTTTCTGGTAACATGTCTTTGTAGTTTATAAATTCAGTATTCTTGGTGTCCAGGTCTCAACAGGAGCAGGCAGCATGATTTCCTTTGTCTCTTCTGAGCTCTCCCTCAACATTTCTTTCAGCAGTTTCACTGGGATTGCTGTCTTCCTGTCAATACCTGCTAAAAGTACTATAAATTGCATTACAACAAGATTGCTACTGTTTTCTTGACCAAACTAAACCTAAACTCTCTCTCAAGGGGAGTGGCAGAAAATCATCTACTGTATTAATTTTCTGCAAAACAGAAAATCATCTACTACAGAAAAGAAATTCCCTCTCTTCAAGAGTCACCAAAATACTCAACAACACATGAATGAATGCTTTACTTTGGCAAATATCAAACATTCTCTCTGTCATTTATGGAATGGTGTATCTCAACTAGAATCCTTACCCCTGGTAGGTCTGCCTACGTGATCTTTTTTTTTGTCAAATCCTGTCCTGGCTACAGAAAAAAAAGGTGGAGAATCTTCTAGCACTGTCTGTTCAATACCACCCACATCATTGCTGGGGGTGTGATTTTGGCAAGACAAAGACAGGGCCAGACACTGAAAGTCTGCCATTTTTCCTGGCTCCCTCTGCAGAGTGTGGGACCAGGCTTGTACCACGTGGCAGCTCGGCACCAGGAGAGAGCCCGGCTGCAGTGGAGTGTCCTGTGCCAGCCCTGGAGAGCCCCAGGCACTGCTGCTCCAAACTGCAGAGAACGGCCAGGAGAACTCGGACTGCCCTCAGCACTGGGAGAGAGCCACCACACCAGGAGAGCCACAGAGGAGCCCAAAAACCCAGCTGGAGCACAAGCAGCTGAGTGGACACTGCTGAACACAGCTGAGCACAGTGGGCTGGAGAAAACAGTGGGCAGCATGACACAGATAATCTAAGCTCCCAAGGGGACAGTTCTGTCCTAGTTATTTTTGTTGCCTAGTTGTTGTTGCCGTGGTTTGTTTTTGGTTTTGGGTTTTTTGAATGGGGAAATGGGGGGAAAAGTTTGGTGGTGAACATGCTTTTGAGGATAAGACACCCTCTCTCTATTGTATATTGTTGTTGGGTTTTATTTTTTGCTATTAGTACTGCTGTGGGTATTGTGATTTTCAGTAAATTCTTGTTCCAATTTATAATCTCTCCTAGTTCCTCCTTCAACAAAAGAGACAGGGGAAAGGGAACAGCTTGAGTGGGGTTTAATCTTCCAGATGGCTTTTAAACCACTACAAACCCCTTAAATCTTAAAGCAGCAGAACACACAGTTCCTTCCAGAGCATGAGGGTAACCTTCACTCTCCAGGTAACCTATTTTAATTAATTAAACAAACATCCCAGTAATAAACAGTGGAGTGCCCATTCTTCAATCATTTAATGAACCTCCCACATGCTTGTTCATCACATCTCATTCCTTCTTTCTTTCTTTGTCACCTTTCCTACTCTAAAGTTGTTGCAAATAAGACTTAAGGATCAAATGGCTCTTTCTGCATGTAGAACAGGAGTAATGAATAGCATCCTCTGTTTGCTGCTGAAAAATATTAAAAATCTGATGCTCTTAATCACAGGTAGCATTTCAATGCTGAAGGAGCAATTGCTACACTCAGACACTTATGGTAGGACAAAGTGATTAGATTGTCTTCTGCTGGTATCTCTGCTCTGGAAAGGTAGACAAGCTAAACAGCCACCTCTATATTGAGGGTAAACCCCCACATTTTCAATCAGAAAATTAGTCTGATATTGATATTAACAGCATCTGGAAAAGCTTAACCTCTTTTGAGGTTTTGACCTCTGTTCATCTGAGTGCTAAGCCTTTTTGTTCTGTTTTTTTTCATAGCCTGTATAGTGGTTGCACTTGGTTTCCAAACATGTAAGGTTGGACGTTGTGAGACATGAAGCCCACTCCTCAAAATTTTAAGAGTTTAATAAGGGACAGATAAATAAAGCAAAAGTAAGAGCGCTGGATGCATGGCAACAGCCAGAGGCACCCCCAGTTCTTTAGCAAGCAGTCCTTTACACTGTTGCATTGCATTACTTCCTCAAATGCCTTTGCACATTTTCGGAGCCCGTTTACCACAGCCTGACCTCAGGTTGCCACAGCATTACACAAGTCCACAGTTACAGCCTCTGAGGGTCCCTCAGCAAGGCAGTCCAGGGTGGTCTTCTGATGCCACTTTAGACGTGGCATTCTCCTTTTATGGTATCTTGTTCTCTGCCTGTGCTATCTCAGTTATACATTTTGCAAGAGCAGCCATACTTTGTGATACATCTTCAGCAAGCAAGCTTACATCTTGTGATAGCCTTGCTTCATGCACAATTTTAGTCATACTGTCCACAAAAGCAATTACAATTTCCACTATTGCTGCAGAAGTGGTTACAATTTATAATAATTTGCAAGAGAAAATACATAATAGCAAAACTTGGCACTTCTGTTTTGCTACATTTGAGTACAAAGCCCTTCTTCACAGATTAATCCACCTACCTGCTCATGCACCCCAAGAAAGTCTGTGGCCCAAGGGCTTGTGGAAACTGTGGAAAGGGAAATATGAGTATACAAAGAGATCCTGACTCTCTTCTCCTCACAAAATGTAGATCAAGGGTACAGAAGTGACATCCAATTGCATCATGCAGGGTTGAAGAAGGAGGAGGAGGAGGAGGAGGGTCGAAGGAGGAGGAGGAGGAGGACGGTTGAAGAAGGAGG
>JANPWX010020199.1:343934-484731 GCA_024734555.1 Trochalopteron elliotii | reverse complement strand
CTGCGAGCATGATGCTCGGTGCTGGTGCCACCTTTCCAATTAAGATACTTTAAAATCAACTACTTTTAACAACCATATGTGTTAATAAAAAAAGGGAAACCAAACACACCCCCTCCCCCCCCCCCCCCCACAAAACCCCCAACAAAAACCCCCAAAAAACCAAAACAAAAAACAAAAAAAACCAACAAAACCACCTGTACCCAAAACTCCAACTGAGGAAAAAAAAAGAAATTAAAAAAAATTAAGAAAGCAAAGTGTGAAGGAAGGAAAAAGGTGAAGATCTTTTATTTCCAGCCCTGCAACATTAGGAAGCACAGCTAATTCCACCTGAACCCAAACCCTTCTTATTCTGTAAGTCTGTTGTTTAATACAGGGACGTGCTAAAGTAAGTCTTATCATGACAAAATTTCTGTAATGACTTAAGGAATCAAGTATTCTTTTTTCCAGATTACTGCAGCAGCCTTCATATGGGGCTAGAGAGGTGTGGTTTTTTGGAACAGCTGAAGATTATTGCCTGGTTAGTGAGCGCTGAAATGTGATGTATAATACACAAAATAAATCCTCTTTAAAGAGCAGCTTGTAGGTGTGAAAAGTCTATTTTTTTTTCTTTTCCAGAACTACATCTGTTACTAAATTATGCCTGAAGCTGAGGATTCAGACACAATAGTTAAGGCAAGTTTAGATGCCCTGTGAGGACATGCCTGCAGTTTGAATCCAGCCTGAGGTCCCAGAAGAACTGAGATTTTGACATCCTTCTTGATTTTGGTAGTACCCTCCAGGGCCTTTGACTGTCACAGCTTAGCAACTGCCTCTCAGTAATTCTTGATGTTTGGAATTATTACACTCCTTTCCTCTCCTTGGAAGATCAGAACTTCCCTACAGATTGTAAAATGGCTTCTGGAACTGCACAAAACCTGTTCTAAATATTGTCGGTCTCTTCAATTTTCAAGCTCAAGCTTATGTAAAAATGATTCCTATGCATGATGCTCTTCAAATCCATATAATGATGAGAGAACTCTAGATGACAATTTCTTATGCACCATTTATTCGATACTGTATTCCATTTATTTTTCTATCTTGAATTTGCATTTCCATGCACTCTACTTCATTACCTAGTGTGAAGTCCAAAAATACAGACACTAACTAGTTATTTCTAGCACTGTGCCCTCTGTTCAAATTACTAGGCAAAAGGAAAAATGTACTTCCATCTCTTGCTGTTCTAGGCCATGCTGAGTTGGAACATCCCATGAAAGAGACTCTTTTTTGTTTATCTCAGTCCTGAATTCCAGTCCCCACCTATATGTTGAAGTCAGGTTAGTAAAAGCATTATGGCACTGAGGTCCCATGCTGACTATGACAGCTTTTCTTTGAATTTCTCCATTATCTGAACAGCTCTGTTTACCAAACCTATTATCCTTCCCCCTTGGTTTTCAAGCTGAGAAAGCAAAAGCAACTTCGTTAATGGCTCACAGATTGATAATTAACAATTTACATGTCCCTTGTAAGCTGGTAAGCAAAAGAACTGCTTTTGGACAGTGAAAATACTGGAGAGAAGGTAGTGGGAGTCAACTTATGTGGTTAAGTTGTACCACTTCATTAATCACAATCTATCTCTTATCGCATTGCTCAAAGCCAAATCCATTCTGTTTCTTGGGAATGAGTTAGATTAAAATCAAGTGCTCTTAATGCATCTTTGACATCTGGCCTAGCAGCTGGCTACCACTAATATTGCTCTTTAGAAATGTCAGGAGCCACATTTACTGTGACCATTCTAGCCCTTCTGATTTAAGCTACTGTAGAGGGCAATGAATTACCTTAAAGGAGCTAAAGACTCTGGAAAGTCCTAAGTTTTATGCTGGATCCCCTGCCAGCCTCACCACTTCATGAGTATGAACAATCATACAATTGAACTGATTTGACTTTGCTGCTCCTGGAGTTTCATTGCCTTTAACCTTGGGATGTAATGATGGTAATGCCATGCTAAGTGCCTCTCCTACCTGGGTTTGTCTGCTCAAGTAGGGCACCCATTCTTGTTAGCTGAAAACTGCACTGATTTGCAGTGAGAGGGGAAATAGATTGATCATGATTAATACCACTATGAATGCAACCTATTTTCTTGCAAGGCTTTTGAAGGTGGTAATCATCCAGACATATTTATTTCTTTATTAATTGTAAGCTTATGCCTAAAAAAGGCTAGGATTTCACACCTCCCCCCTAATAACATCAGCCTAAAGCCCCTACTCCCTTCCTTCTCCAGGCAGATTTGAATATGGAGTGCATTAAATTTGGAAGCAATTGTTCCCCTCTAATGAAGGTGCAGTGGGAGGACACTTTTCTTTTCCTAGTAGTGAAAGGCAAAGAAATTAGAGCTGGTCAGCAAAACTGTTCACCCTGCAACTGGGAGGACAAATTAGGGCCCTCAGCTTTCCAGATACTATGTTGCCTACCTTATTTCCCAGCTGCTCTCCAGTGCCCTCTCATTTATCTGCTTCTGATTCTCTGACTTGGAAAGAATCTAGGAAATGTGATGAATTCAAAGCAGAATAGCAGTTGCAGAGTCTCAGACTGAAGGCTTTTACCAGAGGCACCAACTTCCTCCACAGATGTTGTGGTCTGAAGAGGCCAATTGCAAGGACATTACACACTCCAGGAGGGGCCTCTCTTGACACAGTGCAACCTAAAAGCTGTTCTTTCCTAGAAAATCTCAGTGTGAGAGATGATGAGGGCCTTGTCTCATTTGTCAGCCTGCAAACCATAGGTTAAGATCCAGGTATTAAAATTACTAGAGAGACGTCTCTGCCTGAATGAAAGTGCAAATGAGACCATATGCCAAAGCCAATAGGATTTATATTTAGCAATAAGTATGAGGTAAGAGAAGGAGACATAGAAAGAGAGGGCAAGGGGGAGAGAAGCAGTGACAGAATAAGTCACCACTCCATGGATCCTGATGGTGTCAGTTTTGATTCTTCGGGGTTGGGGGAAGCCCAGGAAACACAGAGTCCACAAGGTTTACACTTGTTCACAGTCAGGTGAAAAAGTCCAGGTACTGCCTGTGGGGCAGGGAGTTTTACACCAGATGATGTTAATACTTTGGATCATGGGACCCTTCAGGAACTTTTGATGGCTTATGACATCTTCAAAAATGCGTCAACCTCCTCTTCCATCAGCAAAGCTGAGTCAGTTATAGCTCATTAGCAGAGATGAATACCTTCAGGCTACGTGTGAATACTGGAAAACCACAATTTGTCATGGAATAGAATGGATCAGTTCAGTGTGGAGCATTCCTTCCTCCACTGCTTTGCTGGACACAGGTGAAATACAGATTTTTACTATGATTTGAGGGTAATGTGTCAGTAACCCTTGATGTTGCAACGCTGCTCCATATTAAAAGGAACAGCAGCTCAGAGATCCCAGTTCAACACAGTACTGGAAGCAAGAATCTCTTGGAAAACAGCCTTAAAAGATACTGGCAAAAGATTTCATGCCCCAAACTCAGCTACCAGAAACCAGTTCAAGTGGTTCAACTACATAAATTGAAAGCAGAATTAGAGTTACTGTCTGTGCTTTGGAGCAGGCACTTGACGGCACATTTTGGTTCACACTGAGTAGTAAATAATGAGTCATATACAGTCATCAAAGGACTGAAGAAGTTTAAACAGAATTTCTTTTATTTGTCTTCTGTGATGTGTGTCGATTCCTTCCATAAAAGACATACTGCTTTCTTTTAAATTTAATGAAATAATGGATCATATTTATATAATTCTATTTCACTTTCCAAGGCACTATTGCTCATAGGAAAACTGTGGCCACAGAATTTTGAATACTAGATCCAATATGAAGTGCATTTTTAAAAATCTTTTCACTGCATACACTTTTATTAGCTTCAGTCACAAACGCTCGCACAAGCTTTTTGGTGGATAATGTCTTGCTTAGGGATCTTAAGATTCAACACCTCTAAAAGTGCAAAGCACACTTCTATCGCACTCACTGAATGTTGTCAAATTAAAAGAAAATGAACAAATTTAGATCTCCTATTTCAAACCAAGATTTATAAATCTATTGATTTGGTGTTCACTAGTTGCAAAAGGCGTGATACCTCTGCTTTGCTAGCATTTGGAGAAGGTGTCAAAGGCGCATGTTTTAGAACAGCTGGATATCCTTTAGCATGCAGCACTGAAGGTTAGGAGTGAGGACTTTAAATCCTGATTTGTGAATAGCCACAGATTCTCAGCATATTGTTTCAGTGAAATCACAGGATTGCTGAATTTTCTCTTACTGATATAAAGGTTATTACAGTTCTGACAGAACAAATCACTCTGAGACAGTGGAACAATCATTGTCCTCAGAGAGAAGAGTGGATTTCATTAATAATCCAGATGGAAGCAAGAGAAAGAGGTAGTAAGTGCCAAGATAATAGGTGTTTATGCGATAACATCTGAAAACCTTAAAGTAAAGATTAAATCAGTGCTTATTCCTCAAAGTTGACAAGAAATAGTTAAATATATATACAGATATCAAATAATCTGTTTGCCTAGAAATGAGTAATCCATTATCAGAGTCAGCATCCCTCAAATACAGTGTTTAAACTTGGTGGTGTTGTCATTTCCTAGGTCTCTCAATTATCTATAGAAAGGTATTTTGATTTACTTTTTGGACATAAAATATAAATTCCTTAAGGCATCATTTTTCTGCTCAACTTTTGCCTGCTAAAATGTTCTGCACTTGACAAAGGTGCATGAGTAGCTACATTCAGACAGTTATTTAAGAACACATCTTTGTTTTCATGGAGGGGGTAGGGATTTCTTTTTGTATGGTATGAGTTTAAAAGGCATACACAAGCTAATACCACTGGCTTCCCAGGATGTCATTTGATGACCTTCCATTTGATGTAACAATGCTCCTAAATGCCTTGCTGCAAGAAAAACTGGGAGAAGCATGGAAATTACAAGCCCAGTAAATGACTGACCTTACTTCTAAGCCAACAGTAAATTTTTATTGGTAAGAGAGGAATACCAGCACATATTTGCTAAAACTTTATAGTGTTACATGTATGACATGCTGTCACAAAGCAGCAAAGGATACACTAAATCTTGCCTGTGTCAATCACTGAGTCATTTAGAGGAACCACACGAAGACGATCAGCTACAACTACAATTTTAATGATGCTGGATATAACTGAATGCATTTTTGAATGCCAAAATACAACAAGACCACCAGGATAGAGGATCAATCTTTAAAGCCCTCTGATAAGGCTCCTTATTAGTCTAAGGAAACTCCAGACTAATTCAGCATTTGCTCAAATCTGTTATTGATTAATTAACAGAACTGGAAACATGTTACATGACACTTTATTAGGACTGGGCTGAATCTACTGATTACAGAAGTGCTCTCTAAAGCTCCATAATGCAGTTAATGTTGTGAGGATTTTGAAGGCAAATCACAGCAATTATTTCTAAATTACTGATAGTGTCCAATCTGCTTACTTTTGTGCATCCAAAATTCCAGGCATTCCTATTAAATATGGATGTTGTGCACCTAAACTTTCTATGGATATCTGAACACCAGCACACAGCTACCATGGCGCTGCCATAGGTTATTCCTAATGTCCATGTACTGGAGAAAGCTAAGAGGAGCAGCAGGAAAAGGTCATGCAAGGCACCCAAGTGCAATGCACCTCTCTGGCTGACTGAATTGAGCCCTTACAGGTAGAACGTGCAGGTGAAGGACTTGCCAAGATCGCAGCATATTTTAAATGCACATCTGTAGGGGGGGACGTAATATTTTTATTAGACTGTCCACTATAATTTGAGTAGAAGCCTTCTGGGATCAGTCCCTTCATTGGGACTAACTGAAGCTCTTGTTTCCTGTACATTTGACTTCTCTCATACATGCAGATCATTAAAAACACAATTAAACTCCTGCATACACAGGAAGGTAAACATACATTTTTCAGAAAGAGAAGCATGGCTTTTAAGACCAACATTACAGCTACACCTGCACCAGAACAAGTCAGAATTTGTTCTCCCAAAGCAGTCTGTAATCCAAAGGACTTTTTCAAGACGTAGTGGGTATGAGGACAGGATGTGAGATGAGCAATAAAGGAGTAAGAAGGGAGAGAGGCAGAAAAATTGTTTAGCCAGATTTTGATTTACTGAATACAAATGCTGGACTCTTTTTAGGATTTGATCACACTTCAGGAGACAGTTTCTGTTACAAAGATGCTGCCTAAAGTGCATGGTAAGCTATGACTGAATACATCTATGATACATCACAACCCAGAAGGCTACATTTGCATGGGTTTGTAACTAATTCAACACCTGTAAGCATGTAATTTTTCTGGGACTGACTACTATAATTATTTAATGGTGTTTTGTGTAATGCATGTCACAGTTGTCTTTCTAGAAAGCCAGTATTTAACCATCTACCTTCAAGAACCTGCAATGTGAAAAATATATACAATAGCTCATTCTTGTAGGAGATCTGTTGTGGGCCTGTATACATTGAAATATTAAATGACATTTAACCAGCACAATAGTGTAGTAAGTTATGCCCTGCAGGACTTTCATGTAACTGTGTCTCAAAATAATGTGTGTAAATGCAGCACTCCCATTTATTTCATATGACTAGTAAACTTTTCAGCTTCATCGTATCTTAAATATAAATGTTAATATATTAACTCCTCACTACACTTGACTGATTTTTTTTCAAATTGATGTGAAACGTCCAAACAAGCCTTAAGTATCTGGAACTTGAAAATCTAATCAAGCTAAGCTGCACTTGCAGCATCTCATAACCCAAACTTGCTTACCTGTATTGCAATGCCGTCTCCTGGAAAGGGGAGATTTACTCAAACCCTGTGTGTGATTATCTGTCAGTGCCCCAGGAAAGCCTCAGTCCTTGTGCCTGACCAGTCTGTCGGCATCCTGTTGTGGGGATCCTTCACTGAGCAGTTCAGAAGGTCAGAGGGTGGTTAGGGTCACTCTCTCTCCTGCATCTCCACATCTCTGCCCACTGCTGGCTGTCAAACATCTGACTCAGTGAGGGGCGGTTGTGCCCTGAGAGCAGATATCTCAGGATGGCACCTGAGATAACCTCGGGATGGGGACCTGTGCCAGAGATTTCCCCCACAGCTGCTGATTCAAGAGCAGGACACCGAGTTCCCTCTTCTCAAGGGTTTTGACAGAGCCTGGCCATGGGGTCTCCACTCCACCCTCCACTTAGACCCCTTAGATTGTGTTGCATTGGGTATGCTGGTTGCGTTCCGCCTGGGAATAGCAAGTATATTTTTCCTTGTAATTTCTGTACTGTTATCTTCATACTCAGTCATTTTCCCACAGATGCAAAAAACATTTAAACACACCTGCCTTTAAGTGTAAGTACTGCATTAAGCCTGCTGAGGTCAGTACACTGATAAACATGCGCCTAACAGTTTGCAAAATGAGACCCTTTGATATTGTCATCTTTAAATTTACTTCTGATTTAAATTTAGGGTCCTAAAAATTTCAAGTTAGTATCGTTAAAAGGTACTGCTTAGAGCCTTGACAGCTAGACATACATAGACTTAAAAAATATTTGACACATTTACCATTTTAAATACAGTATCTTCTTTTAAATGAAGTAACCTCCTGTTACACTGCCGTGCAGTTTGCTGTCACAGAATTGTTTCTATGTTGTTTCGCTTTCCTACTAGCTGAAGCTTTCCCTCAAATAAATAGAGAAATAAATCAGTAAGTATAGCAATTGCCATATTCAGAAGTCATAGCTGTAACTTAAAATGCAAAACAAAGCCACTGTTACTATCAGTTGACATTGTAACATGCTATACCTAATTGTACTGGTTATGAAAACTCCTGAAATGAAGTACAGGCACCTGATCATAGACTCTTAGAATGGTTATGACTGGAAGGAGATCTTTAAGTCGGTCTAGTTAAAACTAGACCCTGCTGTGGGTAGGGGTACATGATGTTGAGGATTATTTTTTCTTTTGAAAATGCACACACTGTACCTTTTCCTGACAGATACAGGTAATTTAAAGGGACAGGGGGGGAAAAAAAAAAAGCCCAAACCAAAGCCCACAACAGAATTCATTTTCTTAGAAGTTTTTTTTTTTTTTAATTTTGCATTAAAGAAAGGAACTTCATCAACACTGATTGTCATTTACAGAAAACATTCAAAAATCATGTGTGCATTATTACGAAATGCTTACAGTGTCTAACTAATAATTTACAGGTCATAAAATAAAACAAAGATCTATTACATTCTAAAGTAATATAGAACTTTTTCATTTAACAAGGATGCTGGTCCTACAAGATTCATGATAAAAAACCCCCTCAATGGCCACTTTCTAAATGAATCAGGCTGTCTTTTTACTCACATACACAGAAATTAGGTCAATTATATTAAACAAGGGAGAAAGATCAGAAGAGAAGTGCAGATGTAAAAATGCTGGATGAACTCCTGGCACTGTTGAAATCAGTGAAGGCTTTCCCGCTGGTTTCAATGGAGCCACATTTTTACCCAGTACGTCATGATTCACTTGCATCTCTGCTTTTTGCATCTACAAGCCAGTCAAGATACATCACAGTAATCACACAATTAAGCTTATTAAAAAAAAATAAAAAATCACTGTTGACTCTGTGAGGCATTTGATTTTAGAAAAGAACTTTTATTTGTCTTTTGAGAGTGATTAATTTTGAATGTTACTCATTATTTTATTAGATTGTTTATTATCATACTTCTTGACAGGCAATGCAACTCTTGTGTGTTACCAACAGTGGTAAACATGCTTACCAAATAAAAAAAACAACACACCCCTAAAATTCAAATTAAAATGATTTACAACAATATAACTACAGCCAAGCAGCAAGTAGCTCAGGGCTTGGATCCTGGGTCTTAACATCTCATTTCACTCTAACAAAATGAACTGGAAATAGGATAAAAACATTAGATATTTGGAAGTGGGAAGTATATGAAAAATCATTTCTTCTCATAATCCTAAAAGCATTTTCAGGGATATTTCAAAAATATTAGAAAGCTTCATTTAAATCTAAATATCTATCTTAATTATGTTTTTATTTTTTATAAATTGGTAATCACAAAATACTAGCCATTTAAGTCACATTTGGATGCCAGAAAAGCATCTAAATACTTTGCTCATGATTTATGCTCCTGCCTGTATTACATTACAGCTGTTGATAAACTGGACATAGTTTCTTTTTTCCATTATGATCTTTAAAATGTGCATTTGGTGAAGATCAGTTATGGCTTCAGATTACAGCTAATGAGTGACCTGACCTCAAATCTGAGTAAGAAATTAAAGGCATACAAAAATATTTTGCTCATTGGAAAGAGAGAAATGTTTCTATTAATATAAGTCATGTCAGAAGGATTCATAAAAGCCATATGCTATAAGGAAGCATTATTTGCTTGAACAACTTTTCTTCAGATCAGTCAAATGCAGTCTGCAGGAATTATTGTAGTACTCATTGAACAGACTTGCTGGGATCACGTTTCACTGACAATCCCACATTTTTTTTCCCAACTACGAACAGAAGCATACACTAAATATCAACGGCTGGTCAAAAGGCTTTATCTATTACAATCAGTTTCCATAAAAACTGAAGAGTACATTACACTTACAGGAAGCAAGTACATAATTTGCTCTTCAATGTTTTTCCTCTTTAAAAAAAAAATTACAAAGTCTTATGTTTAAACAGAGACATAGAAAAAATCAGTGTATTCACTGTCCCAAGTTATTTACAGCAAAAATTACAGAGACAGCATACATAGTATTGGACCTTCCACAAGCATATATTAAAAGTAATTACATATGAAAAAATATTTTATTTGTCTTCTACATTTCTACAATACATAATCAGGTTTCTTTCTTCTTGTTTTGTTTGTTTAGTTTTTAAGTAACTTCTTTAGCATTAATCAAATGAGGCAGAGAGTGCAGCTGTAAAATAAGGGATTTTGTTGCTATTATGATTCCTATATTCTTCATATTGTCCATTCATTACAACTGAAGTAATTAGTTTAATCTGGGAATTATCTCATAGCGATTAGCATAAATCTCAAAATACCCAATGTATTCGATTTAGCTGAGTGTTGGTAACAGCTTAGAGTTCAGTTGTGCTTTATTTGTTGCCACAAGTACAATCACAGAGCCGCTCCCCAAAGTGTACTAGAGGTCACATGGCAGTCACACAAGAGGCAAAGACTATCATGGCTAGTTCACTGGCTATGCTACTCAGTGGCTTTTTAAAAATAAGTGCACGAATAAATCCCCATATACTGCACGAGAATGTGTGGTCCACACTCCGTAGGGTTAAATGATTATTAGCTTTTTTTACTAACAACAAAACACCTTTTTTGCCTGATTCTGACATTGAAGTGACACATTAAAAAAACCACAAATGTAGTGCATCTGAATCTGAATCCCCAAAGTCAACAGCCTAATGTAGTTACTTTTACTTATTAAGCTGTGTGTCTAATCAAGACAAGTGCCTTTTTTTTTTTTTGCTTTTTTTTTCTTTTTTTAAAATAAGCTGGTTTTATCCAAAACAGTTGTCAAGGTAAAGCCTGTTTTTTCCCATTCTTGGTGGTTAACCATCTGCTCCTGCTTGTGTTGCAATGCAGTTGCATTCCTGTTGCCCAAATAAGGGGCCAATGTGTTCCTAACACTTAAAACTAGGAGCCTTTTTTTTTTAAATTCTCTTCAGTCTTATATTGAACATACTTTACTGCTGTCAATGTATAGTCATAAATAAGAACCTCAGCATTTTCTTTAAGCACAAAAAATTTTCTCAACAGCAGTATCTTCATTTGTAAATTAGCAGCTATATCCAAAAAATCAAAAAAATATGCAAAATCACTGTGATATCTACATTAGTTGAATTTTTTATGTTATTGTACAGAAGACCACGTGCAAAGCAAACAATTTCTGCAAGTACAGTTACAAAGAAACACTTACAATTTACTTATTGCTGCTATATCCAATGCTGTTTTCTTTCATTTTCCCTGTGTGCTGTGCTTGAATTGTGGTGATGATGAAATGATGCAAATTATGTAGTACATCATGTTACTGAACTCACTGTGAGCAGTATTATCCTCGCTGCCTGCAGTAACGCCTAAGAAAGACATCTCCTTTCACAGAGCATTTTGTTCATTGCCTTATCTCTCACAGAAATGCAATGCAAGGGTCATCTGGAGGACACAGACACAGCCACCACTGGACACTCAGCCTGCCTTTTCAGGAGAGTTTCTGATCTGTGAGCTACCACTCTGGAAGTCTATCACTCTGGAAGTTTTAGGCCTCTTCTTTCCACAATGACCCTTGTCTGCAGACTTCACACAAGTGGCTTTTAGAGCTGCAAACAACTTCTGTGATGGTAACTTACTGAGGTGCTGAGCTCACTGTCACACAGTCATGCAGGGACAACATGTGCAGGGACAATGCATGCAGGGACCACATAGCTAAGTGAGAGTGTGAGAAGGAGCTTGCTTCCTGCCATCTGGGTGCAGCCTTCCTTTCAGGTTGCAAGATCAACTTGCAAGATTGACAGATCAACTTTGAGAAAGAATGAAGATGAGTAATTTACTGCTCCAACCCTCATTCACGAGGAGCCAGGAGTAAAAGGAAAAGGAAAGAGAGGTAAGGTTCTGTGACCATAAGACAACTTTTTAATGGGAAGCTATCATGCTAACAAGAACTGCAGTCATTTGGACACTGCTCCTAGCAACCTGAAGGATTAAAATAAAAATTGCAATGGGAAGGTTGGCAAAGAATATGATGGTGAAAATCCTGATGCATAGAGATGCTGGCCTCTCCAACTCCTGAAGTCATCCATCAATCTTCTGGTGGAGGGAGTTCAGAGAATGGAGGGAGTCAAAAGCCACACATACTCCCTGTTATTATAGGAGCAATGATCATATTCAGAGTTGAGGAAAACCTCTTGGTTGAAGACATGGAATTAACTTAATGACTGGCAATATAATCCAGTGCAATTTATCCTTCTGTGTGTGTTCTTGCAATGATAGAAAATCCATGGTGTAAAGCTAGGGATAAGCACATTTCAAAACTCTAGGAAGTGGGAGTACTTTTCACTAGCACAGTACAAAATGGGTAATGTTTTCTTCATGTGAGAAAGGGACTAATCATACCACAGAGAAGTATTGCTACAGAGTCGTGGGCTAGCTATGATTTTGTGCATCCCTGAGAGAAAATGGTAGCTGTTAGCCACTTGCTCATGTCTACTTGTTCTTCACAGTCCTTCTCCATGTCGTAGCTTAGTGCTCTTGTAATTGCTGACATACTAACACTTCTTGCATGTCTTAACCTTTCCTCTTACGTTGCCTGCAGCAAGTCGAATATGAGCTCACATTAATGGTACATAAACTGAGTACTTTGAAACTTTGTCAGTTGTCTAAATTCAGTAATTCATACAAAGCTTGCTTGCATTTTGTTCCCAAAAGGACCTTAACACCATGAGCTAATGGGTCAGCAGGACTCTGCTGACTGTGAAACAACAGGCAAGGTCTGACAGATCAAGCTGAGGAAATGCTGACAATGAATTCAGTTTATACCCATGTTACTTTTAATCATTGGCTTGAAAGCCTTGTCTGGGTCATGTTCACTTGGGCAGCTCAACCCATGCCTTTCCAAGCCTCTAACATTCTCTTACATATTATCACTGTTATATTTATAGTGTTATTTTTAGTAATGAAACATCCCTGAGTGGCATAGAGTGCAACGTTTGCATCAAGCAGTGATTGTCATTTACAAAGCATGAAACTCAAAGAGTAAAGCAGAGGACCGGGCCTCCAGCACACTGTTCCTAATGGATGTCAGAAATAGCATTTAGTTTCTAGCGTGGAGGCAGAAGGTGCTGGGACAGGCTGGTAGGCGTAAATACACTACTATTTTACAGCCAGGGAAAAGCAAGCTGTTGTGTCTCAGGGTTCCATTTCACACATCCTTAGACATAATGAATTGGACAAAACACAAAAATCTTCCATGCTTCAGTTTGATCTTATGTGCTATATTCCTGGAATATACAAAAGACAATGACTGAAAATAGGAACCACCTTCCAGGCTGGCTCCTTAGCTCTTCTGGAAACAGCACACCCAATGCAGAGTCAGGAGGGAGGAGGCATGGGGGAGCCTGAACATCTTTCCAATGACATTGAGGCACAGCTTCAGAGGGGTGGAAAAGTCAACAGGGAAAGGAGCTGCACATCTCTAACTGAGCTGCCTGACCAATTTGTGAGACTGCTGCCATCTTAGAGAAGCTTGTTCAGCCTGATGGTGGGAGGCCAAGAGGCTGGCACACAGAAGCAGCTTTGCATCCTCTTTGTGTCAAAGTTGTTACATCAAAAATCCTGCAAACTGTCCCAAAGGGAAACACACCCCTGTGCAAACTGCCACCATGAAATTGAACAAAGAAAATCGCATAACAAAGCCCATCTTCATGGGCAGGTCTGGTAGCTGCTCCACCTCAGCACCATAACCTGGCACAGGTATAGGAAGAGCATTGGTACCCAAGGTGCAACAGGAGAACAAACTGACCCCTGTGAAACTGGGCTGAAATGAACAACACACAGCATGAAGTCAAAGCATTTACGAGAGCAGCGTCCGCCTTCTGCTCAACAAAGCTCAAGAGGGACCTCATAATGCCAAGGGCCTCCAATCTTGCAATAGGGTGAGTACCTTCTTTGCTGAAATGCCTCAATTTTAGTGACTCTAACTAGAGCCAAGTGTCTGACAACTTGCAGAATCAGTTCTTTAATGCTGTCTATCACAAGCCAATCAAAAACCATATGTTGCTTTTGGAAACAAGTTTCCTCAACTAAGGTGCCTTCTACTATAATTTTTCTTTTCTAGCAATTTTCATTAGAAGGTAATATGAATCTTGGAACTAATTCTTTATAAAAAGAGCAGGCATAAGTGATATTTACAGCAAAATAAAGTCTCTGTGGTAGTATAATGAACACTGGACATCTGCTTCCTTGATGCCAAGGGTAATTTAGCATAATATGGCTGAATTACTGGAGAGCAATGCTAGAAGTAGTAGATTCAATACATGCTTTAAATATATGCTTTAAATATCCTTTTGTTACAGGTGCCAGGTTAATTAAATGTTTAAAAATGTGTCTCATTTGAAAAGCTAGTCACTAAAAAAATCAACAAACATATCCAGTTACTACAACAAGAAAATGTGACAAATTCTAGTTTTAGCCACTTACTTGAAAAGCTCCAGGTTATACCGTGGACTACTGAAAACCAAAACAAACAAAAATGAAGAACTAATATTGTGAATTATGAAGTAATTTACTAAAATTCATGCTATTTTATCCTTAAAAGTCCATGGATAACTTGAATATGTGAAATCCAATATCAAGAATTTGAAATTTTGAGTGCAAGTGACTATGTTGGCAAAACCAATCACAAAAACCCAGCCCATGGCATGTGATCATTATGTGTTCAATGAAGAGCAAAAGAGGTACTATACCTATGTGGCCAAGCCCAAATGACAGAAAATTAAATAAAATCTAATTCCAGTTACCCCAGCACAGTCCTATAAATAAATAATATTTGACAATGAATCTTCATTTTCCAAATAAACAACAATGCTATTTGCTCAAATCCTGTACTAATAGTTACAAAAATCTGTTTGGCAATATTTAAAATTCTTGGTAGAAGTCATTGCCTATCAATGACAATGAAGATTTGTATGCCAGAGTATTAGAAGTTCTATGATAAAAGCCTAATGGATCCACTTTTACTTCTAAATTGAATATTTCTACCTTTGTGGTCTCTGACAAGTCATTTAACCTTTTTCCTTTTATTTCCACATCTTTAATATGTGCCCATAATTATTACTGATTGGAAAGGTCATGACACTGTAGTGGTATAAAAATAGTGCTTTAAGGATTAAAGGCCCTGCAGAGATAATGATTAGTGTCTTTTTCACTGGTGACCTCCATTTAGTTATCTTGCCTGAGAAGTAACTCAAAAATCCCAGGGAGCAATTAGCTTATTTGAGAAGAAAACAACATTTTCAAAATGTAACACACAATTGTGAAGGACTATTTATAAACATGACAAACCTCTTTATTAAGCAGCACTACGAACAGTAGTATTTATCACTTATTCTATATTTCTATGGGTTGGCAAAATATATACTTTTGATATACTGAAATGAATTTATAAAGTATTTCAAGCAGTATGCATGTGTTCTTGTGTTGGAAAATCAAGGAAAACATGAATCTCTTGCAATTAAAACTGAGCACTTCTGGAGTTCAGCATGACTCATTTTTTTCCCCCATAAATCTACACAAATAGTACGTAGACATTAAGTTTTGATATACACATACTTGAAATTTGGGATCCTTTTTGTGGATTTGCCATACAAGAAGGGCTGCAAACAGGTAAATCACCTTATAAAGGAATGTCAATCCTACAGTTAGAGTGGTATAAAGAAGTATCAAGAGCATTACTTTATTATGTTAACTGGAGACATTTTAAGGTAGTCACTAGAGAAATGTGCTCTGAATTTGGAGTAAAAAATGTAACCTCAGTAACTGCTGTTCTGTAGGGTTAAGCAATTTTGACGAGTATGTCACATTTGCAACAAAATTCTCATAACTAAATTTGTTGGACAGATTTTTTTTCTTTTTCTAAGTTGCAATGGACCTGCACAGAAATATTCATTAGCTGAGAGTTTTAACTACTCTTGTACCTATTTTGGCATTGCTAAAACAGAACAAATTGTGATATTCTCTAGACTTGATTCTGCCACAAAATACATATGCAAACTTGCAAACTGACTGATGAAGGCAAGGGAGAGCTTCACAAAGTACTTGAAATAACCTGTGAACTATCTGCTCATGCAGAAAAGAGAAGCTTGAGAGCTGCACAAGGCATTAAATGATCACTACAACAGACTGACTTTCTTCTCACCCTAGGGCCCACCTGTGTCCCTGTGGGCTCCTTGTGACACTGCCCCTCCATGAACCTGGCAAATGGGCAGGTCCTTTGTGCTTCCCCTTGCCTTGCCTCAGATTGCACTGGCTTCTGAATGGTTTGAAATAAAGAAACACATCTACTTGTGATCCTGCCTTCCCTTCCTTTCTTCTCTACTGCCTGATGCTTCTTATTTCTGCTCTATGCCCTCCGCTGGCATCCCAGGAAGAGACTGCTCTGAAAAAGTTCACAATGCGTAAAAGTGGTGGTAAAGAGAGATGTAGCAGAAACTGAATCCCTCTTTCATAGTTAAAACATCTCTTTTTTGTACTACTGGCAGAATGCATATAGATTAATAATGACTGATGATTAAACTGAATTAATCCACAAGATTAAGTCCATGGCAGAACTTCCACTCCCCTCTGTGTTTGCCTTTGGTTTTGCAAGCAAATGCACGTACAGTCACTTCAGAGACAGACAAAAAGCAAGATCCAATCCTTTGCTCCACTCCTGAAATGCATCTAAAATAAATCCTATATATGCATATATATATACAGAGTTATATACATACAGATATATACATACATATATGCATGTATTTAAAACATACACAGATGTATGAGTGTAATGGAAACCATCAGTCCCATCTAGATGATGACTGTCAGAAAGAGAGACAATTATACTGTCCTTTGTAACCATGGACTTCATTTACTTTTGTCTTTCCTCCTCCCTCCTTTGTTTCCTCTTCAGAGATACATTTTAGGCTTGCTATGGTTTTCACTCTGTTTACTACCTATCTTTCTAATGAGTTTAGCAAAAAACAAACCAAGACTTGAAGCTACTTTTCAAAGCGGTATATATAAAACAAAATCATGGGTGAAATCAGAAAAATGTACATATGGGATTGTCGACATTTTCCTCCATGTTTCACATGCTTTACTGAGATCAGGTCCTACTATGTTCACTTTTATATATGTTCTATCCCTGTAACAGTGAGAAAATAAGAACACCCCAATCCTATTCGTCTTTTCACTAAAACCATCCAGACAAGGCTTTTGCACCATTGATACATTCCTGATGTTTGATTTACACACAGCACACATACACTACATTACACACATCTCAGAAGTGATCCTGTCATTACACATTGGCAGCTGACCATTTAACTCTGTAAAAGCAAATCTTGATTGCCCAAAGTAAATCTAATACATTACTTGGAGAGTAAGAAATACATGACAGCTGGGCTGAGCATCCTTTAAATGTAGGCATGTGATTTTAAGTTACAGCATGTATGCATATAATGCATACATATGTATATACATACATATGTATATGCATATATATATATATGTGTGTGTGTGTCTTCCATATATGCACCATAATTTCCAAGACAGCTACAAATTTCCACATGCATTAAACTATCTAAAAACATAGAACTAGGCAGTCTAATAAGTGGAATTTTCTTAAATTATATTTGAACAATAAACAGCAAGAGTAATACTGAGAAGTACTGCTCTATTATCATGTATATCTACAATAAAATTCTAGGAACAGTTGTCTCCCAAAACATCCCCCAATAAAAGTAAATTAAAAAAAAAAAAAGGTAATACCCAGTGTCCTATATTTGTATATTCATTGTCAGTTCAAAAATGAAAAAAAAAAAGTAAACAAAAGAGAAAAAAGACATCCCCACTCAGAGTTGCATATTTACATTCTTCAAACTGTAGCGGTGAAAAATAATTCTATTAAGTGCAGGACATTCCTAGTGTTGCAGTAGTGACATTTTTAATAATTTCTTCATGAAAACATTTCTTTTTGTCTTACTAGTGATGCATTCCATGACTACGTGAAAATTCTATTATCCCCTTCACTTGCAGCCAGTGGTTGAGTCTGGATTGAAAAGCTCCTTGTATAATGGAGGAAAGAGTGTGTTCACTATGTCTGGATGAGATTGCTTAAATACCTGCAGTTTCTCTCCGTGCAAGTTGCAAAGTGCAGTAATTGTTGGTATCTTGGCTATTAACTGTAAGACATTGAAACAATTAAAAAAAAAGAAGGAAGAAGGTAGAAGCATATTTTGTATAAATTACACTTTCAAAAATGAACTACGTTAGTGTCTTTCTGAGTAACTGAAAGCCATACTCTAAGCTCCATCAAAACCCATCCAAAGGACTTGACATTGTTCTTACTATAACAGCCTAGAAACATGTGCCCCCAAAGTTTTAGTCAAGGGCCAAAAATGCATTTAACAAGGAACAGCCTCAACGAGCACTCTTTTAAAGCAGTTGCATTCTTTATAGGGTATGAATTAAAATTATTAGTATATTGAACAAAAAATGGAATAAGAGGCAACAGGGACAAGAGTCAAACAAGCCTGTCTTCCATTCATGGCAAGCACATGGTGCATTTCTTTTAGCTTACATTACTGTGGCAATACATACAGAAATGGCTGTGGAAAGAGAAGAGTCATGCTTGTGGACTGCTTGGCATTTTGTTTAAAGAACTCACCTTTGTCAATGTCTCCTCATCGAGGTGGTTCTTCTGAATAACATGTTGAAGTGCAAAGTAAATCTTTTCCTGAAGCTTCTGGACCTTCCTTGGCTCTATTAACCAGGCTCGATCTGAGAAAAAGGAAAA
Organism: Trochalopteron elliotii; assembly: GCA_024734555.1. Taxonomy (NCBI): domain Eukaryota; kingdom Metazoa; phylum Chordata; class Aves; order Passeriformes; family Leiothrichidae; genus Trochalopteron; species Trochalopteron elliotii. The sequence continues at coordinate 466,130 of JANPWX010020199.1, read as the reverse complement.
CAAAAGTTAAAGAATGCACAGATGTGGGGCATGCTCAGGGTGCACACAGGGTACTGTATGGGCAAGTATCCACTGGCATCGTAATTCTCATGAGGAAGGACTGCATGGTAATTAAAGACATGGTTCCAGAGGCAAAGTGTCTCAACCTATTAAAGGATCACCTGAGCACTTAAAATTAACACATACAAAACATCCAGGAACACAGTGTTGGTTCTGCATCTCTTTGTTTAAAACAGGATGCTAGGCATAAAGATGGGAACAGAAATGAAACATGGCTCAGCATTTTATTATTCTCTGTTGGTACAATCAGTGTTCTAATTTCATACTCGCTAGGTGATAAACATGTCATGTTATCTCAGTGTCTTAATACATAAATAATAAACTTACTGATCAAAACAATTCTTTGAAAATAAGAGAATATAATTATTCAAACATTAATATATCTCATTTACTAGGCTAATATTTTGAGACGAAATATGTTCTAAATAAAAAGAAACAGCTTTCTTCAAAAGAATTTCTTCAATAATTCAAAAGAATTTCAAAGTGCAAGTTCCTTATTATTTAAAAATGTTCTCTTTTTAAACAACACAAAATACAAGATCATCTGGAAGAATAACAGTTACACAATTGTTTTAAAACCTATATGGCTTCCATTGCATTCAAACTCCAAGTGCATATTCCTGTCTTACCATGTGCCTCTTTCATACGTTTGCAGGTGGAGATGCCTCTGCAACCTCTACTGGATTTGTACATTTCAGCTTTTGAAATCACAAATCAAGCTAGAGAATCACCTTCAACCAGTGTGGTTGTGTCCATCATGAAGTGGAAAATCCAGATTTGTACTCTAAATTAGATGGCAAATGGATGTGACATGGGCCTTTGCAACCTTTGCAAAACTACTGATGGATGTTACTCATGGATGCTGTCAGGTCCCCTTACTCCCAGTGGACTGCTCTGGTTTCTGTAAGCTGCCTAAACACTGGGATCAAGGCTGCAAAAATCACCTATCAGGTGCTGACTTTTGCAGAAAAGAAACCTGAATATGAGTGCTTCCTATATGGAATCTTTGTAAGTTTGTATTAGTCGATGAACAGACTGGTGCAGCCACTTCTGTGAAGCAGTGCTTTATTTGTAAGTTTTTAAATTTGTTCCCATTATGCAACTCTTTATTGTGAAGGAACTAGAAGATCAAGTGTGGAAGGAAATATTTCTTTCTCTATTGTTCACTGTTACTGTTTTTGTAAGAAAATAAATGGCATATTTCAGTATCAGTTCATTCTGAACAATTTTCTCTGTCTTCCCACTTTCAAATGTAGCAGACCAGCTGAAATGGGAATTATTTAGACAATCCAAATTTACAGGTTTTTTATGGAAGAAAGATTGCTTTCATGCACATGCTGCTGCAGCCCATCATTTCCTTCTTGTTGTGTGTTAGGACTAGTTACATGTGCTCACAGACTATAGAAATAAGCAGTCTGCATGCACCAGACACTTTCGTTCCTTTTTAAACTTTTTTCTTTAGCAAAAGCAATAGGAGACACTGCACGTATCCTCTGGCTTGCAAACTGAAGGGACTCATGCAGAACTGCAGAAATTAATCAGAATTTTGATTCCATCTAATTTTTCCAGCAGCTAGCACCCTCTGCCACCCACCCAGCTTTGGTCTTTTTCCAACTGAGAGAGAAATGATGTGCAGAAACCCAGTGGGACATTGCAACTCTGCTGTCCCAGAGGAAGTCAGGACATCTGGGGCAAGATCAGGCAGCTCTCACTCCTGCACACAGCCGGGACACCTTTGAGGTGGAAATCATCAATGTTTGGAGGGTTGCATGCAATATTTTGGCATAACCCCATGAAGAGTCACTGGCTCAACTACTTCACTTTTGAGCAGATGATGGCAAGAACTGCTCAAAGAGAAAAAAAAAAAGGAGTAGAATTATTTCAGTAGGTGTTGTTAATAATGAGAATGAATGTATTGACACCATCTGTGATAGTCTAATTCTGACCAACATAATCTTCAACACAGATGTGCAAATGGACAGGGTGACCTAGAAGAAGTCTTCAGCAGAAAAAGTTTGAAAAATAATTCCTGGTGTGGCTTTTTTGTAAGGCTATTTACGAGGTTACCCTGATTTGAAACTGCGTGGCTACCTTACCTGAGGTATATTTAAAAATCCCACACTGAACTGTGAGCTTTTATACTAGATCCACCTTCTGAGTCAACTTAATCAAAGTTGAACAAAAAGTCTCCTCTGTGGTCAGCCAGCCATCACTCCCTTAAATGCATGTTTGCCTGTGTAGAGCTATGATATATGAATACATGAAAAAGAGCATGTTGCACTTCTAATCACTACCTCTCACTTGGAACTAATTTCAGACAGAACTGCACACCAATTTTTACTGTTTATGTTCTCATTCCTAAGAAAAAAGCCCATCATAGTTATGGACTATATAGTCTACTCAGGGTGGTGAGTTTTGTGGTCCCTGAAAAAGCTAGGAGGAACATGCACCTCTTGAATAACATGCTTCTCTTCATGAGGTCTGGAGGAAGGCCAGCCTGCACTTCTTGTCATACAACCCCTGCTCCATGTCTGTTACACTTTGGATCTATTTCCAGTCTATATAATTCCTCATGGTATACTTGGGTAATTCAGGTATTCTTCCACTGCTTAATACATTGCTTATTTGATGCAGCTAAACAGCTATTTAAATATGTAGAAATAACACTGGATAAAGAGAGAAAAAACATCAGTGTTTGGAATGAAAAATTACCTGGTGATATCAGAACAGCAGATGAAAACAAGGCAATCTCCTCCTCGGTCAGCTGTAAGGAACATAAATTCTTTGCAAAGTCAAACGCTTCATTTACCAGATCATCAGAACCTGCAGACCAAAGAGGACAAAACCAATGCTAGAAATCAGCCCTTCAACCTGCAGGGATTGTTTTGGTGTCCGAAAAAGTTGTTCCTGAATTTTTGTACTGCTAAAGCAACTGCTTTTTGTTAACTATTAAAATTCCACCTAACCCAAAAATGGCACTAGAATGTACACTGAAACAAAAAAAAAAATCTATAATTAGGGTCAAGTACAAAAATTGCACAGACATCTTAGAAGAGAGTACTCTTTTCCCAATGAGGCAAGAACTGGTATTTCTAAACAGATATTAAACCCAAGGAGGAGGAAGGATCAGACCTGATAATTTTTGTATATGATTTTACTAATTGACAGTACAAGTGTTTATGAAAATTTGCGAAAGCATCATAGAGATAAAAATAAATCAACCAATACACATTCATAAATGCTTTAAACTTATAAAGAAGTAGTATGTTTATAATACAGGCTAAGAAAAAAGAAAAAAAGATAAATATATACATTTGAAGGCAATATCTGTCTTTGAGTTTGGTCCTGAATCAATTTCTGATAATATCAGTCTGATGGATGAAACAAACGTAAATGTTTCACTATTAACATTTCAAGTAGCATTCAGTATCATGTCGAGAAATAAAGTAATTTTTTCAGTACATGAACCTAAATGAGCTTACTTAAAAATTTCAGGCAAAACGGTATTTTCAGCAAGTTGTACCTGCTCATTATTTTAGTCTCCTCATTGCTGGGGCTAATAATTGCCTTCTGCAGGACACTGTTAGTGAGAGGGATTTGAAATATTAAGTGTAAGGTATAGTAAAGATAATAGCAGCTTGGCTCCTGCCATGAACTCATGGTTCATCACAACTTCAGAAGGCAAGAAATCTATTTGAAAAACCTTCTTTTTGCTCTTTTTTATTAGAGAAAAATACCTATCATTGCTAGTAGCTAATGGAGTCACCTTTTTTTCTTCTTCTGTTCCAAAGTAGACATTTGGAGACTTGGTGATGCAACATTTACTGGAGATTTACACTGTGGGTTACTGTTCTCACAAAGACAAATTTCTTGCTATGTGGCTCAATGCGATTGGTTGGAAAAAAGAAGAGCAACATACCCAAAGCTTTAAACATTTGCATCCCTCCATACTTTCCTTCAAACAGAACAGTATTGTTAAGTGGGTTGAAGGCACGGCACATTCTCACCAAAACCACTTCCAAGCAGCCTAGCAGACAGAAAAAAGAGCAAAGGTACCAGGTATTATTGCCTAACATCAGAGTACAGGAAATCTCAAGAAGATATTTACGAAGCCATCCGTCATTAGAAACATCAGAAGGGACAAACACTCTTTGAAGACATCTAGATCATACATCTACGAATGCAAGAAAAAATATTTCTGTCTGCTCTGAGTAGGGAAAGGGGTTATTTCTGGTTGAGTCTAACCACTTTTTCTATAGGCTGACTTTTTCACCCTTTGCAGAAAATGTTGCCTAGACTGAATATGAATTTAGATCTTGGGCAAAAAACCACCAGTTTGAAATACTTTATTCTGAAAAATAGGCATTTATTGAAATTCTCTTTTAATAATTAAGCTTTTTTTTTTAATGACAAAAAAGCAGCTTTGTTCAAGGCATATAAAAATTCCAGCTTTGCCAGTCAAATGAAGTTTCCTAGGGGTGCACTGGTATCTGCAGAATTTTCAGTGTTAGCATGAGATTAAAAGAAATAGTTTTTGTGCTATAACTCCCTTTTTCTAGGAGGTTGCCTAAGTGCTCCCCACATCTCTGTGTCATTTTCCTTTGCAGCTGTGCCCATCATCAGGACCTAGGCCCTCACCAAGACACAGTCATTGTGCTCGTAATGCCAAGGTTGTGGGTTTCATTCCCCTATGGGCTACTTCAGAGCTGGACTCGATGATCCTTCCTGGATCCCTTCCACCTCAGAACAGTCTGTGATTCTGGTTCTGCTACTGAGGTTAACTCCGCTGGTTGCACTATGGTGCTAATAACAACAGGGTTGCAGGCTTGATCTCTGGGCCATTCTCTGAAAGACTGGATTCAATGATCCCTGTGGGCCCCTTCCAACTCAGAATAGTCTGTGATTTCTGTGTATGGAATGCTGAATCACACAGGCTTTCAGCCTTAGTGAAGAGGTCTCTCTTCAAATAGAAGCACTTCCTAAGTTTTAACAAGCTGCCTCACACAGCATCATACCTTTTACACATGGAGGGAACAAGAAACTGATATGACAGGGTAAATGTAGTTAATTACCAGTCGTGGTTCTTGTGGTTCACTTAGTCATGCCATTTTGTCCCCCTGGGCTTGGCAGTGTTACAGCACAGTCATGATAAATCTTGTCAGGATTCTTTCGGAGGACAGAAATTACTGAGTCCCTTGATAAGAAAGGAAAGCCTTTTCCCCCTTGCCCTTATGCACACACATGCAAACCTGGCATGCAGAGAGAGTATCGCTAGAGCACACTGCCATAATCTGCTCTCATGTATTCTGAAACCAACTGGCACCAGCAGGAATTTTCCCTCCTGTGCACTGGCTGTAGAGTATTTCTGTAGCTTCATTAAAAAGATTAAAGATGACCACAGAGGCAGGCCCCAGTGAGCCTGACTTCGTTTCACTAATGACAAGTGGGGATTTTACAGGGTGGCAGATGACTGATTTGACCAGCTCAATTTGCAGGCTCCTTCCACCACATGTCAGGTTGGAGACTGCAGTTTTTGCAGTGGTTGTGTGTGTGTGTACTGAATAACCACAACTGACTGGAAAGGGGAAAGGGGATCAGAAGGCAGTAACATCATTAATGTGGAAAAATACAGCTAGGTTAATATACCTAATGCAAGAGACAGAAATTAGGGCTCCTTCAAAATTAAAGTGATTTGCAGGAAAAGACAGGAGAGCACACTTCTAGGGTGCTGGGTGCTAAACCAGTCTCAAGCCTCTGGTGTTTACCCACCTGACTTAAGAAGGAGAATTTGGTCATTCTGGCAGAGCTCCATGAAGCCTGTTATGCGCTTTGCAAACTCCACCACATACTGGATAGCATGGGTGATCTGAATGGCACACTGCTGCCACAGAGCTTCTCTTGTCTTCCAGGAAAGCACACATGGAAAAGCAAAGTGGTGAGCAAGCAAGGACATCAGTGCATTAAGTTCTTGCAGACAGCAGGACTCCCCACCCTCCATCCCCATACCCAGGCAGTGCTAGGAACATCTCTTTTTCTCTAGGTACCCAACACTTCTTGTTAGAAGGCTGCTCTCACAAGCCATTGATCCACTCATCTGAACTCTGGCATTGCCTCTTCAAAGGAGCAGAATGCACTGTCCGGTGTTAAAATGTGGTTCTAATGTTAGCTTTTGTGCAGGACAGACTAACAGTGGCACAAAAAATACACACATTCCACAGCACTCTTAGTCAAGAAGTGGCACAATTAATTTATTCAACAGAATATTTTTCCTAGTTTGAAACTTAAAATACATAATTGAAGTATGTGAACACACATTACATAAAAATTTTGACTTCCTGATAATAATTTTCCTTGCACACGTGTGTAAATGTAAATGGATGTTCTTGGTTTCATGCTACCGCTCTGCAAGCTGTGGTTTTGTTTTTGCTCCTGCTGAAACTGCATAGCCCCTCAGATTTCAGAGAACAAGCTGGAGCCTCTCCTGTGTCTTACATGACCAGCTAATGTGCCACCTGAAGTCTGACCGAAGACCCATCACTAACAAAGCCAGTGCAAGAGGCACAGAGGTTTCTGTTGACTGGACTACATCTGAAGAGGTGCCAGTGGAAAATAGACTGAACTTGATCTGAGAATCACAGAAGCAGAAAAAAAATGTAGTGTAATGAGATAATTTTTCCATCCAATATTGAACAGCTTCAATTTAAGGAGTACTTTCAGTTTGTTATCTACTGTTTAAAGTCACAGGCGCTTGTTATTCGCAAAAAAAGCAGATGTGTTTTCAAAATTACAAGGAAAAGGTTATGTTGTCTTATTTTCTTAAAATTCTTACGACAGAGGACCCAATCATAATCACATTGAAGTTAACTGAATTTGTGCATGAGGTTAAGACCTGTAATAACAAGCACAGAAAACTGGATCCCCTGACCATATCTAAGCTTTAACATTAGCAAACAGCTCAATATGCTAGAAAGCTGCTGCTTCTTTTTATGAAGTATCACTGTTTTGCTTTCAGTAACCAGTTCCCCAAAGATATTGAAAAGTGTATTTTGACCTATACAAAACTCATCAGTGTATTCTTGCCAAATAAGTTACTCTGCAAATAATTTCAGGCAGAAGAAAAAACATATTACAGGATTGTACCTTGCTCTGGTAAACTTTTATTTCTTCATATGTATGGGTCTGCCACGCTAGCTGATGTAATTCCTCCATTGTATATTGACATGTCTCCAAATGAGATTTAATGATATTCTGTGCAATTCGATCTGTGAAAAGGAGAATAAAATACAGCTTGCATGAAACAGTCAACAGTGACCTGCAACAGCAAAAAGTTGAAAACATTGAAGTTGTTGGAAAATGCACATTTAAGAAAATTAATCTTTTCAATGCTACCTATCTTATTTGTTTTGAATTCTGAAGTTGATTACTGCCAAATGTTTCAGTATTTAACCCAAACCAAACAATCCTGATAAATAGTGGATCTGCAGATGAAAATTATTTTTGTGAAACTATACAGAATCTTCAGTCTGAAAGTGATTTAAGCAATTTCTCCAAAAGTGATTTCTCCAAATAAATTTTATTTGGAGACCGTGTTTGCCCAGTTTGTCTGCCCCAAACCTATGCAGTAACTGGTAGAGTCTTCTAGCCAGGCGAAGGAACACTGCTGCTGATTATCATCCCAGCAGGGTACCTCTTCCGGCTTTAGGCTACAACCTCTGCATGAAGGCAGTATCTCCCCTCCTGCTGTGTGTGTTTGCTTTCTTTCCCTACTGTCCATTTCTTTCTAGTTCTACTAAAAGTACTAATCTGCTGAACTCAGTGGCCAGCATGTTTCAGAGCTGTGAGGTCTCTCAGAAATTGAATGACTGCTTGAGTTTGCCATGAACATTTGCATTACCTTGGCTTGACTTATAAAAGAAGAGAAAACAGGTCTCTTTTCTCAAGTTAGTTTTAAGCTGGATCATTTTCTGATTGAATTTGATGAGCAAGAACATGGAGACTGATTTTAACAAGGGGTGAAATCTAAAACTAGTATCCTGGGGTTTAGAAGGAGAGATGGAGGACATAAATCTCACGCACAGCACTAAGCTACCTTAAAGTTGCCCTGAAATTGCAGCCTTAGAAACTACTTTACAACATGGAATGCAGGATGCAAGCAGAAAAGGAAGCATTCAAGGTTGCCCTGGAAACCCACTGAAACGATGAGTAAACTCTTAGACAAGTATTTTAAAGCAGATTCTTGCCCTTAAAGCCACCTGAGTAGATTAAAAAAAATTTCACAAAACCTTCCAACATGAATTCATTAGCTTTAGGAGCTGAAAAGTTGTGATAAAACATGTTACAGAAAACTGATGATTTCCTATTTTGCAACTTTAGGACCCACACACCTAATGAAGCTCATTGCTTCAGCCTGAAAACTTTGCTTAAGTCAAACAAAGGAACAAAGTTGAAGCCACAGAAGTGAACTGAAGTACTTGCAGCAGAACCAGCATTGCGCAGAAAACATTTGTCAGAAAAGGGAAAAGGACACTGACAGTGCATGAGCCAAACCTGAGCATAGAAGTAGAAAGAACTAAGTATAGCACTGTTCACTTGTTCAGATTCTATACAGTTTGCATAGAGTGTAGGGATCTGGAGCCTGGAGTTCCAAAATAAGTCTGTTTCTTTGGCCAAATACTGACTGAATTTATAAACACCAGCAAGAAGGGAAGCTGAAAAAAGGATGTAGAAGTATATGTCCCCTGTAAACACTGCCAGAGGAGTGCTATTTGAAGGATGGATGCCAGTGCTACTCTCACAGTTAATAAACTGAGATTCAGTAGAAAGGCTCAGAGGGAAGATAAAAAAGTTGCAGGTTTGCATAGGAAAAACAAAACCTGCTTAATTGAATTTGTGCAGGCATCCTTTCATAGGTCAACACTATCTTTAGGCTTCCTGATGGAAGAATTGACTCCAGCCTAAAGATAACTAAGAATCTATATTAATACAGTGATCTACCCACTGTTCTTTTATGGAAGGTTAGATGGAAGTCTTAACCTTTGATGGTCAGGTGTTGCATCTTATAATAAAAATCTTGAAGATAAATGGGCATCTCTCTACAATAAATGTCTCGGATAATTTCATATTACTGAGTAGACAGATTTCTAGTCAGACAAAGTGACCTGATGTCAACAATATGAAAACTAGACCTTTTGATTTCACTGACTTCAGAACATATTTGATTAGCAGTTCTATACTACAGCAAAGCTCCTCAGCTCCCCTCTTTTTCCTAGCATTTATGTATTTACCTGAGGAACGAAGAGCTGAGAAACTCTCCAGGGCTTTCTAGAGATGGCATCCTGTGTTTTACCACATGCATCTTTTCCTTACGTACTTATGCTTATGTTGAGCTGACATTAAAACCAGTTTAGATGTGCAAAGGCCTGGGGCAATTGCAGTGAGCAGCAGCTCTGAATGCTGACATCCAAAGAGGAATCAGGTGCAAGACAGACTTGAAACTCTTGTGCCGCAGGCTAGGCAAGGCTGAGTGTATGATGGGAAGGGTACAGTGGGTCTCTGAGGAGAAGGGAACTGCTCATTCAGCAGAGGAGACTGCTTGCTTACATTTTGTGCTGGAGCCCCTGGAAGGAGATTTATGCAAATATAGCCTACAACTGCGTGGCAGAGCTGACACGATGCAAAAAGTAAAAGATGCAAAAAGTAAAAGATGGAAAAAGTAAAAGAAGTATACACCTGTCTTGGCTTCTCAGACGGTCCTGCAACAGAAGATCCAACACAGGCAGAGCAAAGAATGCCACTCTTAAAAGGTTTCACAGACCATGGCCTTTTTTTTCCCCCCTAAATTTTCAGATTTTAGCATCTTTTTGCTAATGAAGTTGGAGTCAGTACACATCTTGGCAAACCCCAAGCAGAATGACAAGGAGACAATGACAAGAATGAATGACAAGAATCCCAAGGAGATTCCTAAACCGCTGGCAACAATACAAATGACATCTGATGTAAACGTGTCCTATTACAGGTACAGTCCTGTAACCAAAAGATACAAATTTCTATGAGACCTGGAAGCTCTGAAATATGCTGACCACCAAGTTCAACAGATTAGTTTTTTTAACAGAACTAGAAAGAAATGGACGATGGGGAGAGCAAGAGAACATCTACACACAACAGAGGCCTAAAGCCTGTAGAGGTACCCTGCAGAGGTGATAATCCAATAGCTATGTTCCTCCCCTTCTCCAGCCTAGAGGCGTCTACTACAATTACTTCACATATCAAGTCTTTTCTCTGAGCTGATTTTGTTCTCAAAAATCTCAGGCCATAGATTTCAAGGGTCCCCTATCACTGGGCAACTGCATGTACACAACTAGAAATCCTGTTTGGATGGACTCCAAGGACTACAAAAGACAACTCTGTTCTTGTGACTTTAGTGTGAACTTCATTTCTACTTGAAATATTGTCAGCTCCCATTTTGCATAAGCTGCAGCAGATTTGCTGTATGAAAAGGAAAACAAAAGAGATGATTCTGGCCACACGGATGTGAGAATCAAAACCCAGAGCATTTTATTTCTAAGGACCAACTGCTCCAATTATTGAGTGAAAATTAGTAATTCTAACAGAAAGAATTTCTGAGCCTGGATGACAGTACACCATCAGCCTGCAGGATTTGTAAAGCTTATCTATCTGCCACAGTATGTAAACACAAATGTAGACTAGGTGCTTTACTCCTCCCCTTTTGCCTACATACTGGGTTTCTTACATGAGGGTTAAATCTCCTGTCTTGATCACTTTATACATGAAAATCACAGCATATCCTGGCAAATTCCATCTGGGAAACATGGTCCACAGAAAATAGTATTTCCAGTATCCAAACTCTGGTATACACTGGGATGCAGAAGCATTTGCATTAGGCAGCTTGACTCTAAATTTGGGGTTTTCTTAGTATCGGTATCTTGAAATTTTTTCTTGAAAAGCAGACACTTTTTCTACAAATGCTCTGCTTCTTAAAAAAAAAAAAATCTAGAAAGACATACTTGCTTCCAGAGAGATAAACCAGAAACAACACACTCATTCAAGGAAACTGTCAATAACGGTAACCAATGGTTTCAAAAACCAGAAATGCTCAAACAAAACACATTATGGGATGTCCACTTGCACTTCATTACTGTCCTGCATGTCTCTGACTGGCTTTCAATAATTGCCCACTATCCTAGCTGTAGAGACTCATCTGTTCTTAGAGGATAAGGAAATCCAGATGGTGTTGGTTGGCATGGCTATAGAGTAGAAACCTGAGAGGTCAGGCTGGTCCCCACTCCCCACAGCACAGGACATGCTGCCCTTCCTGTAGCAGGGCCTGGTGAGGTCTTGAGAGGTGCCAGACCAATGGGTAGATAGTTTAATTGGAATTTGCAATGCAGCAGTAAAAAAATTATAAAAGTTTAATGTATACTAGGAGGCGTCCAGAAGAAGCTGAAAACTGCACATCAGGAAGCTGAAGAAGACCACGAGAAATCAATGCTGTTTCAGGAAAAGAAATGGTTTTTAACATTTGTCCTGGCCTACCTAAAACAGAAGACAGAACCAAGAAACTTGATTCTGTGAGGATTGCCCAGTGAAGTAAGCTATACAGCAAAGTTAGTGCAACAATCTTGGATCCCTACAGATGCATCAAACGGCAATTGGCCCTCCCCCTCTGACCTTCCATCCCCAGTGTCTGGGTGGGGAACAGGCATCATGTATGTCCACAAGGGACCAGTGTGCTCAGCTTGACTGGTCATCAGCCACTGCCTTCGGGGGTGAATGTGGGACTGGGCTGTGGCTTCTGCCTTTCCCTAAAGTTGTCTGTCTCCTTTGCCTACTGACCAGTCGCTTCTCCAAAACTTGTAGGAACTCCAGTGTCTGAGACTGCTGCTTCATTTCATGGGAGCTGGAGAGAAGCTAAAGAATCATTGCACAGCCCTGACAGAAGGACTGGGGAGACAGAAAGACCCTTTTTCATCAACAAAACAGGCCAAAAACATATGTTGCAAGAGAAGAGCAACAGTGCACAAATTTGGGACTACAGCTCACTACTGCCAGAATGACCCTTTGTGTTTCCAGTTTTGTTTGCTCTGGCAGGCTCTTCTCCTCCCCCCACCCTGCCTCCCTCCCTTCTTTTTCTTTTTCTTCCACTGTACTTTCTTATTTTAGATTTCAAGAGTCACCTCACAAAAGGCATTCTCCAAAGACTACAATTGCTCAAACATTTATTGCATCAGTGGAGTAGGAATTGCTTAAATACAAGTACATACAGAAAACTGAACATTGCAACCTAGATAGCAATCAAAATCAGCATACCACAGACCCACAGGGGTCTATCATCAGCTGATAAATCAGTCCTGCCTTTTTCAGGCACTTCCTTGCAATATTCAGAGATCTCCAACTACAATAGTGAGGAAAATCTCCAACTTGAGGTCAAATACAATGCTGGTGGGGATGGATGTAATCCACAGAGTGCACACAAAATTCACCAGCTGTGAATTTGGCGTGCTGAGTGGGAATTATCCACAGCAGCATTTGTTTCCTACGGGTTCCTTAGTTCTTTCATTTGTCTCTCTTTTCTCAAGAGGGACTAGTTTTTCTCAGCATTCCCCTCTTTTGCACAGGGAACAGAAAAACTTTGAAGTGTGCTTCCTAAAACACTGATAATCTTCTTCAATTAAAATGAATAATGAATCTTTAATTTGCCACTTGCCCTTAGGATCCAGTTGGGTAGCTAAGAGCTTATCTCAGCTTACATCCTAAGTTGAGCTCTTGCAGGGATCCCCTTTGAATTAATGCTGCAGTAACATCAGAACTTTGGCTGGCTGCTGTAAGCATGCATAACAAAACTCCAGCCACGCATTCCAAATAAAATCTCTGTTCTAGGACCTAAAACTTGGCAAGATAGTATTGGATCAAAACTTTTTCGTATGTTAATTCAAGGGTATTATGACTACAAATTGAAAATTTTTGAAAACTGAATCACTGAACTCATTGAATTGAGATTATTAAATTTTTTGACAATTGCAGAGACAGTGACACAGCTAATAAAGTAAAAATACCTCTGGTTGCCGTAAAACATGAGTAATAGGTCTCAATTGTTTTACATGAATGGGATGAAAAGTCTGACTTGGTTTTTTTGCAGAAGAACAGGAGCATTTTTTCCTGAAAGCGGTTGCAAAATGCTCATTCCATTTTTCATCTTTCTGTGGCATTCTCAATGCCATAACGCAAAAAGTATTTCCCTTTAAAATGCAAGCTGGTTTCATAACCTCTATTTATTTAATATACTTGTAACAGTACAATACTAATATACTAAAATACTAATATACTTTGTAACGCTACTAATACGCAGCCTAGGAAGATAGTATGAAACATAAGAACACTCATATGAGACTAGAAGTGCTAGAATTTAGTTCAAGAATAACCTTTCCTTAAGTTACAGAATACTTAACATCACTAACAGAGTGCACAAAGAGTAAACGTGTGTGAATCCTCTATTTCCTCTATCTCCTTCAAAATAATCAGTGCTTCATTTGTCTTTCTAAAAAATGCTAATAAATTAATAGAAATGACAATACAACGGAATGAAATCCTTATCTTAAGGAACCTAGAGGATGGACCCAGAATTGTTAGACCCTAGAGGATTTTTATAAATACTTAATGGTCTCTACTTAGTAATACTTCTCCTGGGACTCAGCCAATTTAGCAAAAATTAGAAATCATTTAACTGGCAGCAAAAGCACTAACCAAGGAAATAGCTAGAGTTCAAATGGACTCTAAAGGCACTGTATAACTACGACAAATTTATTGAGATGAGCTGTTTCTTAGCTTCTTCCAGCATAGGTTGCATCAACAGACCTTTATATTAAAATGAGACAACTCTGAAACAAGAAAGTAGAATCATTTTTTACACTTAAGCATGCATTGCCTGAAGTGGATATTGTTCTCTATTAAACTGAAAAATATATATGGAATAACTAGAGTAGTACTGGTTTTAAACCATGTTTGTGAGGGTTTGCCCTGTCATAGCCTGCAAAAAGCTGGCAGAGGTTAACATATCTTTTAGCATTTGTGTCACTGCCACAGTCTTCAAATTAGCTTTCTATAAAGATTTTAAGCAATCTATCTACAGAAACATGTTAAAAAGTAATGACAAAACATTCTACAATGGTTCTATTTTCCTGTAGTGTGGCAAATGAGTTGGATGGAAGTGATGTTAGTGTCTAGTGTCAGAAAGTAGAATAACTTGGCTATCATAAACAATGACAGAATCTTCACTGATCAAAAGAAAAGCCATCCATGCAGTCAAAAAGGAACAGAAGACAGGGCTCCGTGACTTAAATCTTGTATTAACTACTCCCATTTACATGTGACTTTCATTCCAAGAATACTGCACTATAAAATCCGGGTTCTGATAATCAGTTTCAGCATTTGTCTCTGAGCCCTATGTCTTGTCATGCTGCATTTTTCCACTGTGCATATCTATGCTCCTCTCTCATGCATTTCACTTGAATTCTTTCTCATATATTTCACTCTTTTATAAAGGAATTGTTCCTGTTCTGTGAAATAAAATATGAAAAGCTGAATGGACTGATGAGAGACATCATTACATACAATGCTGGAAAGAGCATCACAAAATGCAAAACAAGCAGAATTACCTTTTTCTCAGGAATAAAGTGGAAAGTAGTGAAATGCATGAAGTGAGTGAAGAAAGCTAGCTGACATCCTGTGCCATCCAGAATGACAAAGAAATATAAAAGGGACTCCAGGTTAAGCTCACAACGTACAACTACCTTGTAGTTGTTGGGGCTGACAGCCCAGAAACACCAGACAAAAAAACTGACGGGAAAGTTGACACTAAGTCCATGAAGGGGTTATGCAGATGAGGACAAAAGCAACAAGTAATCACTAATTCAAACCACAGCAATTTTGATAGATAATATACAGTGACTCCTAAACTTGACCTTGCCTTGACCTCTCAATTCTCATCTGCAGTTTGCCTCTTTGGGGGCTGTTGTGTGAGTCACAACCCTAGAGGACAGCATACTTCTTTCACACATCCCAGACCCTCTGTGCTCTGGCACCTGCTCCAGTCTTCTTTTTTTGAGCATTACTTGCAGAAGGCAAAACTTCTGCTATTGACATTGCTGCTCCGAAGCATATGACAGGGAACCAGGCAAAAGTCTATTCTTACAACTGGCAGCAACATCATGCCTCAGTACTCACCACACCACTGGATTTACATTGATTTTTATGTGTGATTTGTAACCTGACAATATTCACAGCACAATGTTATTCCAGAAAAGATTGCCATGATATATGGTAATATATAGGATATAGGATATATGATATGGTATTTTACCTATTTTGACTGCTACAAATGGTTGATTTCTAACTGCTTTCTTAGGACTCTCAGTTGAATAAATGTATTTTGCCAAGTTTGGCCCTGGAAGAAAACATTCTCATCTTTGCAGAAATGAAGTAATTTTATATACTTCAAAGGATTTAAAGAAATTTGATCTCTTTAAAGAACTGTATTATGACGCTTAAAAAATGTAGACTATAGATAAGGTTGTTTTAAATACCATTCTATGCATATTTTTATCTCATTTGTAAAACAAGCTGAACTTCTAAGTGTTGTCATGTGAACTGAAATGAGAACGGAACTGAAATACAAATGTATTCTCATTGACATCTTCAAACAGGCAACGATGATAAGACACAGTGCCCTGACAGTGCATGTGTAAAATGCACATGTTGCATATTTTAAATGCTCACTAGATGGCAACATTGCTTCTCTTAAATACAGCTTCCAGGGTATAGACAGTAGCCCTGTAAAATTTTGACTGTCATGTTGCTAGAAGGAATATTAAACCATGGCCTAGAAACAGAAGTGGAAGAATATCACACAGGACTACAAAAACATAACTTCTGTTTCACTGCGGAGTGGGTGGTGACTTTGTAAAGGGAACATAAACATAGATGCTATTGTCACTTTAGGTAGGGGCTTTAATGAGTGAGCTCACTTCATTTTGAATCTGGTTTGGAGTGTCCCTTTAAATAGCATCTAATTGACCAACACATGTTCAGTAAGCTGCCTGTTAACACTTGATCTGGCACAGGGAACAAACCCTGGAGATAAAGAGAAGGGTATTAAAGAATGAGAAATACTTATCGCATTGGAGAAGTGCTTTTGCAAAGAGAAGTATTTACCATATGGAGAAGTGCTTTCAAAACCAGAGTACAGTGGACTTTTAAAGATATCAGTCTGATGCTGATATATATTTACATATTGCATATCCAACATTAAGTCTTGTGGACATCTGTGAAGAGTATAGACATAGAAGAATAAACTAAATTTTTCTAAAGTTAGTGAGAAGATTTCTGCTGAAAGGAGAAAGGCATGGGACCAGCTTTCAAATAGATCTTCAGCAGAGGACTTCAGAATGTTTACAGGTGAAGAAATCCCTTGAAGGAGAGAGAGTGAACTAAATCCTGCTTGCACAATATTGCAGCAATGGAAATTAAATAACTTTGCAGAATATAAAGTTGTTCACTATGGTCCTGAGATGAATGTATGAACTCAGCTACATTACAACTAAATTACAAATGCACAGAATGTAATTTGTGGTCACCAAGAGCACTTTTCTTTTACATATCTATTAAAAAATGAAGGCTTTCCTTTACTATCATTTTTCAGTCTCTGTGAAGAGCTGTGCCTTATAATATAAGGTAGGTGATGCCTCCTCCAAATCCACATTAGGCATCTGTCCTAGGGAGTTACTGCCCACTCTAAGATATACATGGCAGGATAGGCTTAGAAGGGCCGGGGAAAGGGGAGATCAAACCTAAGCTCACCTACCTTACTTTAATTTTGGTAGAAATGTTAGCTCTCTAAGCCATTGAGTACCTTAATACAGGCCTCATGTTGAAGAAATGTCATGTAAATATATGTAAACAACACTTTCATCTGTAATTATAGAGGCTGGGCCATGTGATCTTCTGTACACTCTAGAGGTGTCTTACTGACTAGCTACACATACACAGCTACAGGGCACCCGTTAGTTGATGACTTGCAGTGAGTGCTTAACTGATCTGTTTTCTCCAACAGTGTTGGCTAATAATTTAACCTTGTCTTAAGAAATCATAGGCTGGCAATCTCAACTGCAGTTAAGGCAGGGAAGCCTTTCTATTAACTTTTACAGACCAAGATTGGAGGCACATATTTAGTGAGGAAAATGCAATGTTCAGCTCAGTGGCAGATAACATTATGCACATATATTTAAACAAGATAGTAGTTTAATTTCACCAAGTCTAAAAATAAGCCTTTAATGCCTCCTAATTTAAAACCACACTTGGGAGTAAGCACTGAGATCAGGAACTGGACGTCCCTTTTCACTTTCAGCTGACCTCTGTGATTTGCTGTGTGAGGGGAAAGCGACTATGCAAATGACCAAATTCTTGCTTTTGACATGGCAAGCAGATTTCATCCTATGGTTTGAGCTCCCACTTCATCATTTCTGCCTTCCCAGATGTGTAGATGCCACAGTGGAGAAACAAGATCATGCTGTAAAGTTCCTGGCAGCCTGAGTCCTTGGGATATGAGTGTCTCCCATGCTGGCAGCACCACTGGCTGATGGAACACAGCTGAACAGCTGAATCATGCCACCCATGGACAGTAGGACAGGCAGTGATAGAGCCTGTCTAACTCATATGGTCACTGCACCTCACCTATTTTTTGTTCTGCCTGCCCAAAGCCATATCAAGTGTCCAAAAAGATGCTTTGACTTAAGGACAAAAATACATCCCCTTAAAGAAAAGGGATCTGGACTGGAAATGCACTTGATGCCAAGTTGAGGTTCTGTATGTGTATTTATGAGCTTTGGAGTGATGTCTTTATGCTTTGAGGGTTTTTTTGTAACAGGAAGTGGAATATTGATGAGGACTGTGCCTAATGGGGAGCTACCTGATTTTGTACAACTTCTCCCCATCATAAGCTCTGACAGTTACATTAGAAATTTGTGACTGTATCTAAAAATTCTTTTTTGTTATACTTAACCCTCTCTTCCATAGGAGGCATTGCCTCTCCTGCTTCTCATAGAGATCAGATAATGTGCTGTCATATCTTGGTCTGCTTAACTCATTTGAAGAAATATAATAATACCAAGTATGTGCAACAGAGCCCTATATAACTTCAATCCATCAGCATGTCTTTCTCCTACACCTATTTGCTAACACAGTATATAGATACCAGTAAGCATGCAGTACAAGATAAGCTATATTTTCCTTGTTGTTCCATTCTAATACTATGTGTCAAAACAGTTGCTGTGTAAAAAATTTTGCATTTCAAAACTGTTAAAAAAATTTTGCATTTCCACTACAAAGTCTTCTGTAGATGAATGTATGCTTGTGAAAAAGAACATTTTCACATTCAAATTAAAGCACAGAACTGTTAAAGATCAAAGTAGCTCTAACCATTTGGATTACTTTTTGGTGGAACTATAAAATTAACATGTGAAGAAGAGCATGTAAATGATGTGTAAATTATGTCATAGTGTATCTTAGAAAACATTATTTTTATAACTGAATCAAACTGACAGGGAAAGGAATACTTGTTACTTGAATTTTACAGAGAACTTACACTGTTAGATAGCAAGCCAAATGTAAATACTAAAGTAATATGTGCAATTGCAGCAAGTATTTTACTCAGGTGCAGCAGGGACCATTATTAGAACTTGTTTTACAAGCATTTAACATTTTCATAATAATCTGACAGAGAAGGATTTCACAGTATGCTAATTAAGTTAAGAGACAATTCTAAACTTAAAGAAGTCACAAAGCATCAATGAAGACTGAGACATAATGTGACAGGATTGAAAAGATTAGAAAAATAAGGGAGCGAAAATGGGATTCAAACTTGGAAATGTACAGTCAACTATATCTTAATAAAAAATGCCCTACTCAGGAGAGAACTGAGTTTGAAACAGACAAAACATTAACACCAAAGGGGTAAGTGAATTAGATTTTGGTTGACATGTAATGCAGAAACTGCATAGACTACTTTTATTCTGAGTGCTTGTGAAAAAGCCTGCTCCTTGGAAAGCTTACAGCAACTTCCAGGAACTCAAGGATGGAAAGCTCCCACACATTCATTCATGAGGAAAAAACATAAGATGGTTGCATTCAAGATCAGGCAAGTGGCAGTTGAGGTTGTGCTTATATATGTATATTTATTTGAAGAATGTAAGGGCCAGAAGAAAGCTAAGACTGGAAATTTCTATCCGGTAGAAAATAATCTGTACAGAAAAGAACTGTCATGATCTGGGATACTTAGTGGTTCACTAGATCACTGGACACGTTGATATAAAGAAATTGCTATCAGCCACAAGGATCAATGCAATATAGCTTTTCTACTCCTATATATTCCATATGATTTCATCTAACAGTTAAAAGCGGTAATGTCTATTTAGCATAAGTTGAGTTTATTCCTAAATGTCACTGGAGTGAGATGCAATTCTGCAGTGAAATTTAAACACACTATAATACGAAATCAGTAGATCCCAGGACTGCAAGACTGCAGCTCCACAGATTGTCCAACAATCCACTGCAGAATTAAGAGGCATTTTCTATCTCTTTTTTGAACACTGAAAATATCATTTGCCTGTGCACTAATCCAAATATTTTATGGTGCATCTCTTCCAGTTGTGTCAGCTGATTTGTTCATACTACATTACCTCTCACTGTCACCCTTACCCCTCTGCCGCAGGTGCCACAAATGACAGACAGCAGTACTTGTGTAAAACTAGGAGCCCTAGTTTCGATTTCAAAATGAAGAGAGGTAAAGCCCAGAGCCTCTGAATTTTGCTGTGAGCTCAGAGACAGGCCATTTGCTATGCAATGCCCCCTCTGCTCTAGGTTTTTTCCTGCTCTGTGTGCTTCAGAAGAGGATGAAAAATTTGGAAATGTGGGGTGGATTTAGGGCTGGATGGTTTAGAGCTAGGAGAGAAAAAAAAATCGGGGAAAACTAGGAATGATGCATTATTTCTAAGTTAACCTACAAGAGATAAAACTTAAATTGATTTAAGTTAAAAAGACAAAACTTTGATTCTCTGAAGTCAAAAGGTCCCATTGACTTCAGGGGAATTCTATGGCCTCTAAGGATACAGTCCAATGGCCATATTCTGTCTTTGCACTCATTTCTGTAACTGAGCACAAACCCAAATTCATGGACTATCAGAACTCCCGCATTTCTGGACCTCCTCTGCGTCTCTCTGGAAACACTTCCCTTTGGTACTGGGTCTGCAGGGAAACAGCTTTTAAGGACTGTTTAAACTGTCTCTCAGCTATTTTGCAGTATTGTGATCCACTGTTACAGGACTGACATATGCATAAGCCATGTGTGAGTAATACTCATATGGCCATGAGAGCTGAGAGGGAAGTTGGAGCATGTGTTCATCTCTAATCCTACACTGTGGGTGTATAGTTTTACTGGATAGTGGCCTAGGCCAAATATGATAATAAAACATGCCTTAATAAACAGTGACAGAAAAGTCTAACTTTCTCCTGGACAATCTGCAGCTAAAGCAGACAATGTGTTACAGAGTCCCCTACACACGAGCATGCAAGGGCAGAAAACATGCTATACATTTTAGCCACAACTTCATTTTCTTACCAGACAGTAACTACTATATATCCCACTACTGCAATCTATAGAGTGGAGGCCACATCTCCAGGGTCCTCAGTAGGTCTGAGCACACATACACTTAGAGATCTCAGTGCACATTCATGTGCATGAGACAGCAAAGTTAGGCCAGAAGTAAAGAGTTTTTTTCATGATTTGAAATGAATTTGTTAGGAGTGCTCTCGAAGATGACTTTTTTCCCTTCTTCTTTCTTTTTAATTAAATTCCATTAACAAAGTGTTACTTTTTGATTGAGTTCTCAGCCACAACTGATTCAGCACATTTCACTTCTTCAGGTACCTAATTAGGATGCCAATCTTTGTTCATGTTATTTCTTTGTAACAGAAGTAGCACTTCCAGTGGCTTTGGTGAAATAAAACTAGAAGCATTAGATGAACAGAAATCCTCCTTAGACAAAAATCACCTTTAGTCACTGTGTTTCTAAGTCTGACCTCTTAGAGAGGTCT
Source organism: Trochalopteron elliotii (assembly GCA_024734555.1). Lineage (NCBI taxonomy): Eukaryota > Metazoa > Chordata > Aves > Passeriformes > Leiothrichidae > Trochalopteron > Trochalopteron elliotii. Next base: position 444,908 of record JANPWX010020199.1, on the reverse strand, counting down.
CTGTCACTTGTCAAAGACAAAAGCAAGGGACAGGCTCTCTAAGTCCTTCGGGCAGAGAAGCAAAGATACCCACAGAAATACATTCAGAGTTTGTGCACTTTACGAATTGGGTGAGCTTGCTCTGGCACTGACATCTGTGCAGTCGAAGTATGAACTGGTACTTTTCCACAGTAAGTACCCTGGAATTAGCTGCTATGGGGATTCCAGGTGTTGACAAGAATACAGATGGTTGGCTGAAGAGATCATTTAACCCTGCCAGTAATGAGCTCATTTGAAACAAGCCTCTTCCTAATTATCACTTGGTTATGATTGATTCATCACCTGCTTTGATGCTCCTATTTAATAAACAGAAATGAACTGCTGGGTTTAAGAACTGCAAAATTTTTAATAAAAACAGAGCTGCCTTAATATTATGTCAATTAGTTCCAGACTAATTTTCTTTCCTTTACTCTCTGTACGTGTGCACACACACATGTGTGTATGTGTAACTGTTGTGTACCTGTGTATGGAATGCCTGTATGACATTTTAATGAAGACAGTACTGGAGCTTAGCTTACATATACACATTGTACTACAGGAATAAGAATTTTCCTTACCGATTTCACTCATGGATATCCCTGGAGCTAACTGCCCGTTGTTGAAAGAGCTATAGGTAAACAAGTTTGGTACAGAGGTGAGGTCATAGATAGGTTCCTGCTTTATCTGCTTGATTCCAGTCATGTCTAACCCCGACTGGTCTGGGGAGGGCTGGGCAGAATCCACGTTGTAATAGCCCTCAGATTTGGGCAGGTCAATGACGTGCCCATTTGAGTAGGTGCTGCCAGTTTCGTTATTCAGATTGTTCAGGCCATTGCTGATGCTGCTGCTGTAAACCCTGGCAAGGGCTTCTGCCTCACCACTCTGCTGCTGCCGCTGCTCCTGCAGTCGCTGCTGGTGCTTCTGCACTTCAGCGTACAAGCTATCCCTCTGCTTCTTGGACATTCTTCCGAATTTCACAGCTGAAAAGCAAAGCACAGTGTGAACCACTGTCCTCTTAAAACTTTTCTTGACTCCCCTCAACCCCACCACTCTTCTGATATTAACTTTTAGGGTTAATTTTGCTGTGGAAACATCTTTTCCCATGGAAATGAGAAAGGACACAAAGCTTTACATCACATACATCTAATAAGGTGTACTTGAATTTACCAGGTGACAAGGACTCCTATCTAACAGGAGGGTCTCAGTCAAGCAACTCACTTCCTACTTGGAATGTTAAAAAGACCATGCATCCTTTTATATATCTGTGTTCACTGAACAACATCCCAGAGCTGTATGAAATGTACAGTTTGTAAATTCATATCCATTTACTAACTTTCCACAAACTGTTACACAGCACATTAACAAGATTAGTATTCTGAGTGAAAACAAGCCCCAAAGCCTTACTATCACATCCTTTAAATCGGGCGTTATTTTCCTACTTAAAAAAATAATCTTACAGGTTAGAACCTAGAGGAAAATAACAGATTTGAAGGTAAACAGCACAAATGAATGTCATCTTTTCCACTGAGTAAAGTCTTAGGGATTTATGCAATCTCCATTTTAATAATCTCCATGCACAAATCCATGCACTCCTTCTGACGGGAAAGGGAGGAAAATACAAGAGGGCAAACGATTTCCCCCAGAAACAGGGTTCATTACACTGAGATTGAAAGTTTTAAAGGTTGATTAAAAGCCGATTGCTGTGAAACTAGGAGCAGTAAATTCACAGCCTGTGTATAGAGTGGATCACAGCTGATTATCACTCTCCACCCCCATCTCTGTATAAATTCTGGTCTTCTACTGGGCTAGAACTTGAGATCTTAGAGCAGAAGCAGCTGTTGATCGTGCTCTAAAACAAATGAGAGATACATTCAGCAGAACTCATCAGAACAGGTAAGGGGACATAGCTCCAGAAATACAGACTTTTACATATTGTGAGGTGTATTTTCTATACTGTGTATATCCAGTCCATCTGAAATTCTGATCAATTCAGAATCATATTTATTAGCATGGGACTCTCATTTAGCCCTTGAGAAGAGTTTGAACCTCTATGTGGATAAATGTGAAATTCTTCCATCAGAAAAAAGAACAGAAAAACTAGAGCATAAGATGAAAATACAGTGCCAGAACAACAAGGTGACAGCTGCTTTGATTTATTTTCACTTTTTTTTTTACCAAGAGGTTTTTTTTTCCTTATTGCCAACCTCAGTTTAGTTGCAACACTGCACTCAGGCTATAAGCTACCTCACACAAACTCAGCCTGCCCCTGGAATTAGTGCATGGTATGCTGCATAACCTTATGGACAATATATAATGACTGTATTTTAAATAATTTTGAATAATGCAACTGTGTATTTTCTTCAAATTTAGGGCCTCAGTAATAAAACCAAATATCCACTGTTTATCCTCATTATATGTTCTTTAATTGGATTCTTCAGCCGCTGTCAATTAGCATCCTGCCTCTGCATGATAAAAATGAATTTATTACATGGCTGAGAGGTAAAAATCAAATTAAAGTTTTCTGTCAAAAAATTCACACAGCCAATTTCAAATTTGCAAGAGCTCTTAATATTCTTAATCCTAAACAATCATAAAGACCCTTACATAAACTATGAGAGAACAAAGTGATGCTGTTGGAAGAATCATTCATTTTGTCTCTGCAGTGGCCTCTGAATAACTGGTTGGGAAGATAGCACTGTCAGTCACGTTAGAATGCCCCTGTGATACCTTAAATCATTGGAAGATATGAGTTTCAGGAGGAAAGCATGTGCTGTTAAAGTGCTGAAGTGTTACTTCTTTAATCACCATGGAGAATTAGGAGCTAAGGTGTCAAGTAAACTGGATGCTATGACCAAAAAGAATTCATGGATTAAAGGCCAGATTGCAAGGCCCCTCACAGATTGGTGAGACTGGTAAACAAGTAATTTCCGTGAGACATAAGACACACTGAGATAGAAGATCTATTACGGTCCAATTTTTAAAAAAGTTTATAGTCTGTGGACTGTCTAAATAAATAGCTTTTTAAGTAACTTCTCCATCAATAATTTAATTTCAAAATACACATTTTGTGTAAACCTTTTAAGAGAGAAAACCGCTTCCAGGAAAATGAAATTAATATAAACTGCTTTTAAAAATTAGAACATTTTCTTCTAGTATTTTCTCACTATATAAAATATTTTTTTGAGCCTGAAACCCCCTGCATGAGGAGTGGTGCCCAGGGCATGTCAGCTGTGGACAACCTTGCCTAAACCTCCCATTGTCTGCAGTTTTGGTATGATGCATGTTCTCAGCCTGCTGATCTTGGCTGATCATACCACAGTTTGGAAGGTGGACCAGAGCTCTACAAGGACCATGGGATCCTGAGATGGCACAGACTGTGGAGCTTTCGATTGGCATAGGATCCATTTTCAGAGCTAAATTAGGAAATGTTCTTCTATACACCCAGATAAGGACAGGAGGAAACATGCAAGTAAAAGAAATGGTGCTTCTACCAACGCAAAGTATTTGGTCGTGTGTTCTGAACAAAACAAACAGAAACCACTAATGCTATCAAGGTGTAAATTTGTGTAGGGTTGTGCCTCCTTACTACCAGACCTTTAGAGATCTCAGGGAAATGGATGTTTTCACACATCAAAATTAAATGTTAAGACAAATGCTGATGTTTAACACAATGCTTAATATAAACCCACCTCTCCAGAGGTGACCCTTTTGTCCTCTGTGCTTTTTATTAGAATAACGTATTTCACTTCTGACTCTTTCTGTTCTAAACTAGTACTTCTCTCTATTTTGTGATTTTCCCCACCCCTCTCCATGAAAACAGCCTTCTTTGTTAACCAGATGGCAAAGATCATCTCACAGTGCACGCATTACAAAGCATGGACCTTCTCCTCTCTTTTTGCAGAAATCTACAGGGAGTTTAAGTAAGTCAGCAGTGAAGAAAAGTTTCAAAGGGCTTAGATGTGAAGCACAAGTTTGACTCCTTACCATCTCGAGACATTCCCAGGGCAAGACATTTCTGCAGTCGGCAGTGTTGGCAACGATTTCTGTTGGTTCTGTCAATTAAACAGTTTCTCTGTCTTGGACAGGAGTAGGATGCATTATTCTGCTGACTCCTCCGAAAGAATCCCTTGGGGAAAGACAGCAGGAAAGACCAAGTATTACCATGAGCATATTTGTGTGTGTGTGCATGCATGCAGACACAGACACACACAGAGACAAGCATGCAAACAACTACAGTAAACCCTCATTTAGTGCACTGCTACTTGTGCTGTGGCTCTGTAGATATGGTGGCATTGTATTAAAGAATATTTAATTATAATAAGAAGAACTGTGTATTCTGTAAAAAATATAATTCTACTTTGTTAAAACCAAAATAATGTTACAGAATGCATTTTTATTGTTCAATAATGAGCCCGTATCATCTAATACTTGGTCCTAATAGAGAAAAATTTGTCAGCATTTCTAAGAGATGACTGCAAAGTACTTGTTTTGACGTTTCTCCCTCTAATGAAAAGAGTGGTAACTGTTACTGGGTACACACAGCACAAGAAGCTGAAGTCTGCTGTTCACTTTGGCTTGGCAAATGTTGATCTGATCTAGAGAGACATATGATTCAGTAGTGAAGTAATTAGAATTCAGTCTTCACAAAAGCACTAGGATATAATGACTGCATCAAGTAAAGCCAACACACAAAGGAGAAAGCAACACCTTTAGATACTACCATGAGAATGTAATGGCATTTTCCACAGGCTGTTTGTCTAGAGATCTGAGGGCTAGAGGGGAAGTATATACACCTAAGTCTTATGAGCTTCCAGGTGCTATGAGGTGGTGCCAAGAGCGTCACCAAAAGGTACTGTTATGGTAGACATGGAGCAGCTGAGGTGACAAGACGAATGAAACCAGGAGGTGAAGAGAAACAAAAATAAACAGATCTATACTAAATACATAAATAAATAAATAAATACATAAACACATCAATGAACAAAAAAGGTCAGGAGTATCTGCAAGTCCAGAGAGAAAAAAGCAAAGTAGAGAAGCTCCCTAACCAGTGTGGCAACTTTAAATGCAAGCAGCTGCAGACTGTGGTGGGAAAGCTGAAGGATAGCCTGGCCACTGCAGGAGGCTATGAGTAGTAAAACAGCAGAAATATTATTACTGCAGTTACACCAGTCACCAGAAATGACACCAAAGTGTTCGTGTCTTTCTGGGGTGGCTTGCAAACACACTGGAATGAAGAAATCAACGGCTGACTTCGTTTATCAGGAAAAAATAGCGCATCTCTGCATAGGCTGATGGATGTTAATACTGAGCAATGGACAAAGTCACAAGGTGACTGTGCTGCAGGCCTCAATTCACTTGCTACAGCTTATGCATGAATTCCCACTCAGGTCCTTGGTGAGCTGAAGGAGGGTGGTGTGGGTTGTCAGTGACAGTGACAGGCATGGTGTTCCACCAAGGACACTGGCAGTGAAGTCAAGCATAGAGACCCACTTGAAGTGGCTCGAGCTTGTAATCAGTGACTACAGTGTATCTAAAATATCAATTAAATTTTATGATTCATACTCTTCAGAAAATAGATGTCCTTTGGGGGAACTCTCCGAAAAATTCTGGTGGAAACTGAACTGATCTTAGTTGACAAAAACCTTCCTGATATGGTAGAGATGCCCTTCATTTAAAACTAAATGGATGGTAATTGGAGGTGTCTTTGCTGAACTTTATAGCCAATCTTAGTTTTGGCTTGTGAAGCATTTCTGTTTTCAGTTTTAGGTTTTAGCAGCCCCTATGGATTTTAGAGGACAAATTAATTCAGCAAAGTTAAAAAAACACACACAACCATTTAGCATTGACAGTGCCTTCTCCTGCAGTACTTTATATTGCCTTTAAGGTAGATCTCATCTCAGAGAGGAATTTGTTTCATTTTTGCCCTCCTTAGGAAAAAAGGACCATATTATGTATCAAGGGGGTTACCTAAGAAAATTTATTAGCAGCAGGTAATTAATTTTTCTGAGGAGAATTTTATGTTCTCATTCTCCCGCGTAATATCTAAATGTTGTCTTATAATGTAGAGATAATGCTTTAATTTTATTTTTAGGGTATCTTTAAATACATTTGGCTACATTATTCTACATGAGAATAATTCAATTTTATGTGAAGGAAGATGTATTTCATTATTGAGGAGCTAAAGAGTTAAAGACAGATTTCCCAGTACTGCCAATATGGACCTCAAGTCTTTCTGCACCTTGAACAAATCACTTCACCCACCACCCACAGCCAGTATGAGAAAGGAAATCGCTGAATGAACTACTTTCTACTTCAGTGGTAGAAACAGTGGTAGAAAGTACTTTGCTTTAGGGGTAGGCACAAGAAATGACAAAAGGCTTCTTAGTGAAGAAGCAGCCACAGAGATAGATGTGATGCAAACTCATCTTCAGGTTTCACCCTTTCCATAAGAATGGTGTCAGAGCTGCAAATTTACTCAGTGGGTCCAGCAGGTCCACTGCATATGCACATTCAGCAGAAGGCAGGCATGCATACAAACCAACAGTAATATTTCAGATGACCCTTAGGCATTCAGAATATGGATTTGCAGCAGCATAGCTAATGTAGGGACACTGAATTAAAGAATTTTCTGTTCCTTTAACTTTGTAGCACTGCCACAGGCACTGTAATTCTTGGATGCTGCATCCTGAAATGCTGTGGCTGCCTGGTGCCTGGCTCAACATGTGTGCATGCTTGTGGAGTGATTCTACCCTCTTTCTTCCACACACGGCCTCCATTCTTAATCATTTCAGGTATCCAACAAACTGAGGCAAAAAGAGCCAGAAACGACCAGCATGCAGGCTGAGTGAACAGCTATTTGAATGCTGGGCACTTAAATGGATAGCAGAGCTGCACTGCCAGAAACAGTGCTTACCTTAACAGAGAGCTCTGACAGACTGAGATGCCTCCCAGTGGAACTGATGTGAAAAACCGACACCTTTTTTTTCACACAGGCTCACAAAACAGATTAGACTAATTGATCTGATACAGCAAAACTGGCACAAACCCAACAGGGTTAAAACTGTTGTAAGTGGAAGAGAATCTCTTTATCTCAATAAACAGACTACTCACAGAGAACAGTGGTATCATCTCCTCTTGAGGCACACACAAGGGCCAGCATTAACCCTAATTACTTCTACAGGAGACTATACCCCTAGACAGTCTGTGGGCTCTGAGTACTGAGAGAAGATGCTCCCTTCCTGCTCAAAGTAATTTTCTTCTGTAGCTTCAGTACCAATTTTGAATTATCAGATTAATTAGTTTAATCCTGTTTCATGTCATCATCATCAGAAGATGTTTATTTCTAGTCCAGTGCCACAGTAAGACAAAGACGCACTGCAAATTGCTCTCCTTATGATTGTAAATGTTCCTGAAAAACCCCCTGATCTTTACCAGTATAGTGGTTCTCAATGTACTGGCATTGAAATATTTCTCTTGCAAATGGGTACACCCAAATTTTCAGATTTTTCAGCTGTTCTAATACTTCGTAAAGCATTAGGTACAGTCCTGTGCTTTCACTCTGCAAACAGGCACTCATTTTCAAATGTCCCAGTTTGTGTGTTTCCACATACAAGAAATGAGAGATGCTGCCTCTCCATCTTTGCAATTTCTCATTTACAATTAAAACTGAAATGCCAACATGTAGTATGAAATTTTGGTCTGTAATGAATAAAAATGTAATTCCCTAGACAATAAAATCACAGACAATTTTTAAAATTGAAAATTGAAGCCGTTCTTCTCTTTGCTTGAGCCTGATTTATGTTATTTAAACTAAAGCCTGGGATAATATGTTGATATGTCTAAGTAGCAAGTCTATGCATCTTCCTTCTCTGCTCTTTTTTTTTAAGCTCCAATTCCCAGCAACTGCCCCAGCACTAAAGACTGTGAGGAAGAAGACAAAGGATCCTATTACACTGCTCATAATGTAAGGCATTCTTTCTTTTGGAGACTATACTTTGGTCTGCAGATTGTGCAAAAGAAGATTAAAAAGGACCAAACACACCTGTAAGCTCTAAAAAAAGGCTGATCAGAAGTAATATGCCAACTGTAATGCTACATGAGTTGTATAGGAAATAAGATAAGAAATCCACCTCTTTCAAAGCTGATTTAAGGTAGAAGAGGTGTGAGTTACAGTTGCCAGCTTCTGTTGGTGTCAGCACTTCTACTGCAGCAGATGTAATTAACTCATGTTTCAAACAAGGAGGTAGCTCTAAAGACTATTTGATAAAATGGAAAGCAACTAGGAAAATTAGGCATGAAATGCATCTTTATCAGCAGTAGGCTTTACAGCCTTTGGCACCACTTGTTTGAAAGCTTGTAAGAGTGTATCATTGTACACAGGTGCCTGAGGCTAATGCAAATGATGATGACTATGCTGTATTAAAGTCTCATACCTTGCAGCCTTCACATGTGATGACTCCATAGTGTATTCCAGAGGATTTATCACCACAAATTTTGCATGGTATCACTTCAATTTGTGCTGAAAAAGAAAATAAGAGAGATATTTTGGGTATATAATTGTATTTAATTTCTTTTTTTCTCAAAAGGAGATCTTTAGAAATAGAGAGCAGATAACCAGTTGAACCCCAACGATACAAAAATGCTTTGTATTGTAAGTCTGTTTCTGAATGATTTCGTTTGGCAAATTTTAAATGCTCCATGTTATGTAGTTTCTGCCACATCCCACAAAACTCTTCAACATCTTTAAACGTCTCACAAGTAGTAAGTTTTTTCTCATATCCTTTTTTTAAGTTTTTTTTTTACTGGTTGATTTTATAATTATTATTGCTAATGACAGTCATTAGGGGTCCTAAACAATAATCTGGACTGTCCTTTCATATGTACTTCAAATATTTGTGACTTTCCATTTTTCTGAGGTAGAAATACCTGGTGTATTTTGATGTCCTTTTTAAAGCAGAGTAGAGATGATTAAGTTTTCACCTCCTTCAAATTACATTCAAGACATAAAGATACTAATACCACTGTCAGAGACAGGCTGGTCTCCTCAACCTATTTGTTTTAACATTGGGTCATTGGCAGGCAAGGTCCACAGATGGAGTTTAGGTAGCCAGTGGCTCTGTACTGGGAGAGTCAGGTACAGTCTGAAAATGTGTAAATATGGATGTGCTTCAGATCCTTTCATAAACACAGTAGTCATCTGATTCTGAGAAGGAAAAAACATTTCATTATCTTCCTTTTTTTTTTTTTCTTTTTGCTAACACAGCTGTTTGATTTTCTCAATTATTTTGAATCCCGTGTGTTTCCTTTGATGATGTTGTAAGAGCACATACTTAGACATGTAAAGAAGAACTGTGCCCTTATTTTAGTCAGATGAACAGAGAAGAGATGTTAAACTTATTTTCTCTCCCTTTCATTTGTTCTTCTGTGTAGGATGCATGCCTCCCTGCTACTCTCCTCCTATTTGGAAATAGCATCACATTTGGAAAGTACTCTTGGTGAAGCCTTGGGAAGGCTGATCTGGAAGAGAGATTAGGCAGAGGAAAGAGAATAAAGTAAGTATTTATTAAAAGGCCTTTAAGGCTACACCTTGGGCAGTACAAGACCCTGGCCAGGACTACACACCCAAGGAGGACCCAAAATGGTCACAAAATGGACGACTGATCATGAGGTTTCACACTTATAAATTTTGGTCCACTTGCATATTGGGTTTAATTGTCCAATTACAGCTTCAGATTATGAAATCTCATCCTTCTTGTTTCTCTCTTCAGTCCACTGCTGTTTATGCTTTTGGGCCTGAAAATTTTTAGAAGTTGTCCTTGGTCTCCATCTGGAAAAGGATTTGTTTTGTCTACCTACTCTGTGGAGAGAGATTAATGACACTTAATATGAGGCTCAGAACTAACACCCCTGGGCAGCACAGAATCTGAAAAACATGAAAGCTAAAACATAAGGCATCACTGGCAGTTGTTGTCTCTTCATGCCCATGGCAAGAACAATAGCAGTTCTCTGCAACTCAACTCACCCATCAAATCGTCGAGTAGAAAAGCTTTTCTAGTAGAGCTACCCCAATCACAAGGATAGGTAACCGTTGGTACTTTAACAAGATACACTTAACTCTAAAATGGATTGAGACAGGGAAACAAGCTTATTGTCCAGATGCTAATCCTAAGAAGAGCATCCCATTTCAAACTTGTGGGCTGTTGGAAAGATTTAAAAAACTGGAAAAAACCTATGCTTAAAATTGACTGCACATTGTAAGCTAAGCACTAAATATGCTTACACAGTAGATACTGTGAAAATATAATCATATAGCCTGGATTATGCCCCATTTCTACTTATAATTTGTCTCTTTCAGCAGAAGCCAGGAGTTTGCTTCCTACCACTTCCTTCTTCCCACCACCTTGTAGTTAAACAACCAAAACTCAGTACTGTGTCCCAGTGAGCCACCGCCACACTTCCCACTGTAAAGTACATTGCATACCCTACTCCTTTACCCTCCTATTTAGTGTAGAGGCTTATGGGGTAAACTGCACAGGGTGAACACTAGCAGGCCCGCTACTTTGGAAAGTTAATTAACTATTCCCTTGGGACAGCATATCCCAAGGGACCCAGGCAAAAGGAACTTATATGGATGGCTGAGGAGACTTTAGCTCCCAACTGTGAGCTCATTTTCCTAACACACTCTTTCTGATCTAGCATAATTTTAGGCATTGCTCAGGCAAGCAAACCAGTTTTAAAACTCCTCCTAATCCATGCTGTATAGGGGAAACCCCTTAACAGACAAGCACCTGCAGTTCCGTGGAATTTTTTTCAGGTTGATCCTGCTCAAAAATTCCTATGCCTTATGCCCACTAGGATAACAAAAACATTCAAACATGAGCCTCCAGGCACTGCTGTTCGTGAGTAACTTTGAGTAACTGCTCACAGGTCTCTGCTTGAGACTCATGTGGATGGAGAAAGTCTCAGCTCTGGGACCACGTGCTGCTTTATGTTTCAAAGACTTATGTCAATGTCAGAAGCAAGAACTACAATGAGAATGGAAAGAAATCTGCAGGGAAAGAGAAGACAGAGAAAAAAACCCGCAACAAAAATACTAAAGTACTTTTAATGTGACTTGCATATACCATTTGTAAGTCTGACAGGAACAGAGAGAGAAGAATTGATCCTGTGACACTGATTGCATTTCGCACAGTACTTTTTACTGTAAGCAAACAATAATTTAATGCATGAGTTTCAATTATAAGCTCTACATTCATGGTATTTGTGGATCAAGTCCCTAAATGCTAAGGCTTTGGGTTTCATTAATACATAAAAAAATATTTAGACTTGCAACTCTTCAGTTAATTCAAACCTTTATTCAAAAATAACCATTCTATAAATTAATAAATGCAGGTATGTCTAGGAAATTGCTACCATTTCCCCTTAAGAGAACTCACAGAAAAGACATCTGTCGGCCACACATGGCATTTAAGTAAGTTTGGAAAAGTGTATTTTGCTACTGTCCTCCAGACTTTATTTCATAAAAAGCAAACAATTTCAGGATTCCTAATAGAAATCTTGATTGTACAGGCCAGATAAAAAAGAAACCACTGTATTCCCAGAAGGTTCTTGAGACACTGTAATGAACATACAGTGTACCATGTTTCTTTAGCAGATATAATCAGAGGTCACAGATTGCAGAATATTCTGAGTTGAAAGGGATCCACAAGAATCATCAAGTTCAACTCTTAAATGAGTGGCCTGTATGGGGACTGAACGCACAGCCTTGGTATTATTAGTTGACACAGGGTACTACACTTTTTGCACAATCTGTTTTTATTTGTCTACCTATGATCTTATGTTGTTTTCCTTACTCCCTCCACCTATTAGACCAACAAACAGTTCAGGGAGCTGTATAGCGGACTCTCCTTATAGCTATTATAAAATAAGCAACTTTCTTCTGAACTCCTTATAAATATAAAATGCATTGACCAAGTGCCACTTCCTAACTATTGAGGCCAAAATTGAATGAATAAACAACAGTGGAGTTGCCACAATGATGACTTTCACCAGCAGAGGAACAAAACTTATTTTCTCCCAATGTAGTAAACTTGAGGAAGGAATTAGAGCAAAATTACTTTGCTCCACTTCAAAAGTCTTTCCACTTGCCTTCTTACGAATTTTTACTCTTATACTATGAACGAGAAAAATGGCTCCTGCCTCTTTACAAGGAAGCCTCAATCTGAGCCCACTTGTCCAATTTTTCAGTCAGCACATTGGCATGTACCACTCCATAAAAACTCCACTATCACCCTGATGTCTAAGAAAACATTTAATATATTTGGATATATGCTGCATAGTGATTGTCCCCTACCACAAACTGGACCATCCTTCCTCAGTACCACAGGGTCATGTCTCTGCAATATTCATCTCCTTTTATACTTAAGTTGAAAGTTCTTTAGGACAGGAAACTGACTCTATTTTTATGGGACAGTCTACAAACTGTAATGCCACAATGGAAATGAATTAATTCTACATAACTAGTAATTATAATCTACAGATGATGGGATAACCACCTGGAATCTAATTCATTCTCTCATGACAACAGAAAGTAGGGTGGAATTCTGTCAAGGAAGCAAATCCGAAATTGTCTCACATATTTCAAATAAGCACTTACATATAAACAAACAGGTAGTTAGAAACATCTTCAAGCAAAGCATTTTCTCAAATGCACCCCGAGAAAAATCATAAGTACACTGAGCTGCCTTTTTTTTTTCAGCAATAGAACATTTACACACGGGCACAAAATTCATTATCCTAAAGGCAGGAAAATAATCAGGTTTCAAAAGTTGTTATATGGGTGAAAGTAGGAATGAATCTGCAATGGGAGACAGTTAATTTTCTGAATTCCTCTTGAAAGAAAGGTAAGAGTCAAAACGACAGCTAATGTGTCTGATGTGTATTTGTGGAGATTGTCACTCGCATATGGTGCCTAACAGGGAAAAACAAAGCTCACATTTTATATAATTTCTGTTTAATATCTGAAGAACTTCACTTGGGAAAGATAGGATTATAATATCACAGACCTGTAGTTTTGATTTAAAGGGAAAAAAAGACTTGAGCTTTCAGTATTTAGTTCTTGATCAGAAGATAACAATAAGGCATGCCAGGCATAAACTTTGAAAAGGAAGTCCTTTCTTTAATTTGTATATCCAGGAAGGATTGCACTTGGAAGCATCAAGGCTAATCAGAGAACTCACAGTGAAAAAACCCATTTCCTTCACCTTTCAAGAATTCCCACTATCCTTTTGCTGGAGTTCCTTGTAAATTGCTGGTAGATTGGCCTAATTCACTTTCATGTTTCTATTCCTAACAGATTTCAAATTAAGTACATTCAGCATTTTTTATCCACTTGCCAACTCTGTCTTTTTTATCCTGACCTCTGTGAGCAGCCAATGGTTTTTTTCCTTGCCTGTTACTGTCAGTAGAAGTTTCCATGGCAAGTTAGGCTGCCAATGAGACCTTGGCATTCCCTTTGCTACTGGAATAGATGTTCTCTAGCTTCTCAGCAAGACTTCAGGTGCTTTCCATTTAATAATCTGAAAATACACATCTGAGGATACTACTTATGTTTATAGCCTCTGTCATATCTCACGCAGTGAGACCTATATAGTTAGTAATATCTCGGCAAGTTAATTAATTCCAGATAATGTTAATTAATGTCTGTAGATACATTAGCTGTCAATCATACCTGAAATGAGCCATTAGAGTAAACCGACATGGTGCAGTTCACCCAGAAAAGTAATGTTTTCATAAAATCTTAGCACTTTTGCACAGAGATACATGAAATTCAGACTGTGGGTCTGGCCCCTGGATTTGTTACAGCCACAGAGACTCTCTGCAAAGCTGATGGCTCTCAAATAAGTCAGCCCTACATCTCGTAAGCATAGGTATACAGATCTCAAGAAGCAGCAGCTCTTGTGTATCTCAGTGTCTCACTGGGCACAGATACTATATGTCATCTGTCCATGATATATAAAAACATGTCATGAGTATGAAGGGAAGAAATAGACCTAGAATTTGGATATTGAGAAATCTGATAGATCATTGCTCAAAATAGAAATGGGATACACTAGTGCAAAAAAATAAGGTTTTTCCCATAAATGCATGCAATTGTCTTGTCCTGTTTCTTTTACTGCCTCACACTCTTAGCTGAAGTTCTAGTTTACAACCAATGCAACTCGGAAGGTTATTTGGTAATACGTTTTCTTTTTCCCCTTCCTCTTTCATGATTCTCCAGTGGGGGAAAAATTGACAAAAAAACCACCAAAACAAAACCCAAACCAAAGCAAGCTGAATTGTATACCAACTCTCCTTATAGATCAACCCTACCTTTTATTGTATGCCTATTCTAAAGACTATTGGAAAAGAGTATTTTAAAACCCGAAGTTTTTTTAATGGCAAGTTTTTATGTAGTTACTCTGTGCATCTTGTTCTGTGCATTTAAAATCTATTAAAAGATAAAACCTTAGAAATATGCATGAAAATGTCTGTAGAATGATGAAAAGTTTTAAAATTATGTGCTAAATATTAGCCTTTTTGCATATGAAGAAATATGCTTATATCACTGTAAATACATACTGTGGAAGATGTCTTCATGAGTCCTATGGCCACAGTAATGTTTACTGAACATTGTCAAATGGTTTGAAATAGATGAATATGAGTTCAAATGATTACGGCTGCTCCACAGCTAAAAGTAATCTAAAATTGTTCATATTATCTCATCTTTTGATATTAATTATTTGTATCTTATTGTTACGCAGTAATTTTGGGACAAGTCTGGAAAGAATGATATACACAGATTACTTGCCTTTATATTCAGCAGAGAAGGTGAAATTATTATGAGCACAGCATAACAACCTTAAGTTCTAATAAACACTGAAGTAAGAAGAAGTGTTCCGTTCAAATACTGTTTCTTTCCTAAGTGTAACTACACTGGATCTAGCACTATTGTTTAACAATTTATGAATACTAAGAAGTTGTTACATTTGTGATGGTGTCCAGGGTTACAGATCAGATGAGATTTTCAGATAGATTTAATATCTTTTAATAGAGCAAGAGACGCCTTCTTTTTTAAAGAAATGCTTTTGGACACAAGGGATATGTTCTTTTTAAAAGAAATGCTTTTGGACCCCTAGCTTTTTATCATACCTTAGACAGCAGCAAAGGACATCAAGCTTAAAACAGGTTAAGGATAACTGCTCCAAGCTGAATTTCATTATGGTGTTCAACTAGAAAAGCTTCAAGATTTGCAAGGTTGGATATTTCTCTGCGAAGCAAAGGTATTTGTGAGCAAAAAAAGGGCAACAATTTTAAGAACACTGATATAATGTTAGGAGATAATGATATATTTTGGATCACAAGTACTTTTTATTTTCTGAAAACCTGATAATTTCAATTAATTTAAATAATATGTAAAATAACAGATTTTACATCTGGGTTAATACCAGATGGATTTTCATTGGGTTAATACAAGACAGCAACAGTGATGCAATTTCCTGGACTCCAGAAAAAACACTGTAAAGCTTTGTTGCCAAGAATGTCAGCCCAGCACTCAGTGAAACACTAAGAGATTAGGAATCTGACAAAGGTACACAAATTGCTACTTAGAAACTTGTTTGTTTCTTTAATTTGGACAAAACAGAGAGGCTGAAGTGCACACCAAGCATAAGCGTTCAGAACTTTCCCAGATGTTTTGGAATGGTTCACAGGAAAGGAAGACAGCAGAAGAGAAGCAGAACTGCCTGTATCCTCTGTTGAGCAGTGATGACTAACACGAAGTACAGCTCATTGTCCAGATCCCAAAAATCAGAACTCAGGTGCCTTGTCTGAAGCTATGGCTCAAAATGTGATCCCCGAAAGTCTGTGCTCATAGAGTTCAGAAAGTGTCAAAGGATCAGTAAACTTTGATGGCTCACCTAGCACTCTGTAAATCTGTACAGAAGTATTTTCATTGCCTCTCAGTGTGGACTTCTCTGTATTAATCTATGAACTCTTTTCCCCAGTAATTAAATTAATGGAAATTATGTGTATAACTTCGAAGGATGGTACTACAGTAACACAAGTTATTACGCAACAAAAGCATATTGCCAAACTGATGATTTGAGCTCCACATGTGAGTTAAATCAGAGTTATTTAACTAAATAATCCTGGAGCCCCTGAAGAGCTCAAGAAACTTGCTCTATTCATAGGGAAAGATTTAAGTATATAATACATGCTGAATTATTACTGTACAGTTTCTGCTTCCTTCATAGACTCAAGCAATGGTTTTGCTGATACTGCACACTTTCCCTAAAGAGATTATTATGCTAATCCCAAATATATACTACCCAAGCTATCCTATATTTGGCCTCATCAGATCCAATGTTCTGCAAATAATCTCTAGCAGCTTTAGCTAGTGTTTATATAAACTGGTCAGGATGACTGAGTAGCGGTAACCATGTTTTCCATGCAACACCCTTAAACAGTGAAAGCTAAAATCACCTATACATAAAATACATTGCATATGCAAAGTTCTTTCCTATAAGAATGATACTTAGTATTTACTCTGCCAAACTGTTTGTCATAACTTTTGGAAGTTTCACTTAAAATATTTTAGAATATATCAGGCATTTAGCAGGACATATTTTCCCTCCTTACTTCTTACTCAGAAAGCTACTTAAGAGTGTGCCAGGTATTTCTGATCTATTGTTTCCTGAAGACAACAATACACGGCTACATTTTTTTCCCTTCTGAATAAATGGACTAATAAACTCTGCAAAGGAAGAGTTCAGATACCATGATAAATATTTACAGTCCATTTTGCCTGTTGAAGCTGGCTGAAATGGTCATACAGTAGTCAGGACCTTAAAGTTAATTATTTTTGTTAGATATGCAGAGATCTCTGCTGCACAGTTACAAAGCTGAGCAACACAGAGATGCTGCAAGAACACGCTGTGAAGACCTGTTTTCCAGGCTGCAGGATCACACACAACCTTATCTTTCCTTACAGTCAGCCAAGTGTTACTGCTTGCTGGAGCAGGATGGAAATGAACTTAAAACTTAATACATCTCATAGCAGAAGGAGGTTATTCTTAGCTCCGGCTGCAGCAGCACCTTCCTCTCCAGCTCCCTGCTACTGGACTGCAGCTGCAGCACACTGACAATCTTTGCATTCCTCCTCTCCTCCCCCCTTTACCTGCCCAGATTCATTTGAATGTCCACAACTTCCTGTACCTTCAGTAACACACAAACCCAGAAGTTTACACCATGCAAAATCTTCAAGGGAAATAAGGACTGCTGCACTGTTAGATTATAGCAGGGCAGCAAAATGAGGATCTAACTTGCATTATCTGGGACTTTGTGTGGCTACCATCACAGTCAAAAGAACAATTTCCAATCCACTTTCCTGGACCAATTTTCTTGTAATACCTTACTTTAGACACAATGTAACTCCCACAAGGCAAAATTATGAGAGACACAGGCAATAAAAAACAAATAATAGTAATTTCAACCTGAAATGACTCTGAAATCATTCTGATGTTGCCTTCTCAAAACTTCCTGAACTTCTTCATATTTCTTCGTATTTTTGATTACCACTATGGATTTTCACTTTTGCACATTCCTATTTAAATCTTTGCTCCATCTTTTGAAAAGCATTTAAATCAGCTGGAGATATTCTTGGATTTGCATCTGTTGGTGTTTGAAAAAATGTTGTACTTACCAGCTGTCTACTTACCAATTTAATCTGCCATTGTTTAAAGACAGTAGGAAGAATTAATCTTAGTAAAACTCCACGTACAGTTGTCTCAAGGCTAGACTTGTATACCATGTTTAATATTTCCCTCTTTATTTTTCACTGTAATGTCCCATATTGTTAAGGAAGTGAAGAATAAAAATATTTCAACTCACCAGTTGCATCAGGTTTTATTTTGGTTTGAATATCACACATTTTGTTGTAAATAAATAAGACTTCCAGGAGCAGACAGTAGTTTTCCTACTGGCCTACTTATTCACAGTTACACCTGTGCTGTTGCAAAAGTGGAGTCTTAACAGACTGCATTAACAAGATTAAATGGAAGAAGTAATAAGGCACAGACTGTTCCATTTCATCAAAGAAGGGAAGAAGACTGCTGGAGGCACTAAGTAATGAAACAATATTTTCTTTTGATACTCTATTAATGTATGCATTTCCTATTTCAGTCCAGTGATTTAATTTTTTTTCTGGAAATTCTGAATAAATCTCAGCTTTCCTTTGTCATCAGTTTTTGTTTCAGATATATATATATATAAGACAGGAGGACTGGAGTGGCAGATGTAAGATGCCAAATTATTACAGATAAAATCCCCATGTTGTGAAATGTCACCTATATCTTGCCTACTTTCAGTCAGAGCTAAAACGTGTATTTTCTTCCAGTGTTTTTGAATGTCATGTGACACACCTGTCTGAATTGCCCTTATTGACCCATCCATGACAATAAAGGAATATTAACTGAATCCCAGTTGCCCGTAGGTTGTACAGAAAAGAGGAACTTAGGGGTAAGCTCTCAGTATGAATCTCTAACAGAACTGCTCAGAGCTTGGAACTACTATATTTTTTCCCCCTAGGCTTCTATAATGGATAGAATTGCATCCTGTTTCATAGTTTACACTTGCAAATGCAGTGGCTGTTATGCACCAAATGTGGTGCAGCTGAACACAAAGCAAGTGTAGGCTTGCTGTCAAAAATAGGCTTTCTGTCAAAAATAAAACAATGAAGAACAGCACATAAGAAGAGAGCATTTCTACAGGAGAGCTAATACATTACATGCATTGCCTCCTACTAATTCACTTTTTCCTTTTCAGTCTTTGTGGATTTCCTGTGCTTTGAAAGAATTCCTATCACCTCCCCGTAACATATTCCCATGCTTTTCAGTGGCATTGTTACTTCACTTCTAGGTAGCCTTTCCTTTTTAATCCATTTTCTCATACCCTAACCTTTTGCATAAAGAAGTTGTTGGAATACGGGATGATTCAGACTCTGTCTTGCTAACCCTGTTAACAGTTCTGTCTTGCTAACCTTGCTTATTAATTTCTCTGGAATTCATGCCAAAGATAAAACAGAGAGAACTTAACTTTCAAGATTCAGTTAGCCTGATACATACAGAAGACTGTTAATCATACATACTACTAGGAAAAAAAACCAAAAAACGTTCAAAATTGCCATCTCAGCCACCTTTGCTTTGAATGCTTGCTGGGTTTAGATAAAACAGTTGAGGAATTTTCAAATAAAGAAACGAACGCAAGAGGAAATATTACAGGAGAATTCTGAAATTTATGAAAATAAGCAGAATTACTGGAGATTGGGAAAAGTACAGAAAACAAACAAATAAATGAGCTGGGAATAGTCAGGCTGAAAAAAATATTTTCCAATAATACAGAAACATTATTTGAAGGATAATAAGGATGAGTTAATTGCTTGCAACAACTCATTTAAATTTGGATGAGCATTACACAGCTGGTTTTTTATGTCTGTTCCTAGAACCAGTCACATATAGCCACATACATGAGTTGCTCTGGGTTCATAATCTTAAATACAGTCTCAAACTCTTGGCCTGTGGCATTTTGATGAATAAACATTTCCTGGCTTGGTAAAAAACAGTTAACTCTCTATTATTTCATTAATTGAAGCCCTTTGATGTTATGGAGCATAATTTTTCCTGACTGGGTAAATAATTGGTGTATAATTTTCCTTCTGTTGCAACAGTGTTTCATTCTGCTGAAGTACTTATTGCCTAAGAAGATCCTTAAGTCTCACTGTTTCATAAAATATTAGAGTTTCCCATTAGACACACCGCTTTCCTCTCAGATAAAAAACATGGATCAAAGAAATGGCCAAAAGAAATGAACAATATTTAAGTGGGTTTTTTTCCCCTCTCTTCCCTCTGTAATTTGTGTAACTGAAAATTAGTTCAGCATGAGTAAGAAAGAAATCAATAGACTGCTGCTAAGTACCACATATCTTTCTGATGCATGTATTAGTATCAAACTGGTACTGAGCAATGACTCTAGACACACCAGCTTTCAAATCAAGATTGAGTAGTAGCCTAGTAAATCCCACTGTATGTCCTGCTGGATATGCTCGGTCTCTACAGGGATTAAGGTGTAAGGACTTCAAGAGTACAATGAACTGCCCCAAACACTATCAAAGAAGGAAGTTCTTGTCAGATAAGCTGCCACAACAGGAACTTAAGAAAAGCACAGATGGCAAATAGGGAGGCATTAATTCCACACCTAAATGGAGCTGAAGATTTGGAATCAGCACATTGGACAAATTCCACTGTGCAGACTGTGGGAAGGAAGGGTGCAGACAGCAACAACAGGAAGATGCCAGGCCTAGTAAGGCAGATCTGGGTAACCTATCTGGACAAAAATTCCCACCATGGCAAACTGTGAGAAAGGAAATAGCTGCTTACACACATGCCATTCCAAGTTACGGGAACAACATCCATGCCTCATGGATAGTGAGGACCTGGACCTGGAAAGGAGTGGTACCTCCAGAAGAACACTTTGGGACTCCCAGCACTGAGCGAACCAGTGTGAAGAAGAACAAGTAGGATACCAGAGAAATCCATGTGGTGGTATCTTTTGCTGAATTTCTCACTCTCTTAGTCTTACCCTCTTCCTCCTATTTCTGTCTCTACCTCACATTTGCAATTAAATAAAATCTATAATATTGATTTTGGTGTATGGTCTTGTTTGCACCTTAATTCAGGCAGAGGCATCTCTTAACAATCGGATCCTAACACAGAGCAGGCAGAACTTGGATGCAGAAGTCTGTGCAATATTTACTTTTTAAATGAGACCTCAGTTCCAGAAGAAAATAGAAGTATTTTAACTCTTACAGAAATATAATGATACAATATAATTTTCAGTTCGTACTTCTAGAAATGTACCCCACTGACTCTCAGCTGAAAAAAACCCTATGTTGAAAAATAATTTCAAGAACCAAACAAATACGAAATGAATATTCCACTCATCTACAGCACAGGTTACAGCAAGCTCTGAAACCCATGCATTACAAGCTCCCTTTTGACCACGAAGCTGACCTATGAGCTGACCTAATAGCCTGAACCAACAATCTCAATAAAAGGCATCACCATGCACCTAGCATTCTTTTTGACTGTCTGAACACAAAGAGATCATAGAATCATAGAACAGTTTGGGTTCTTCAAAGATTATCTAGTTCCAGCCTTCCTGCAATGAGCATAGAAAAGCCATATATTGCACATTCATGTCAAAATATTGCCTGATTGTGTTCAACAGGAAAAAGATTTCATTGTTTATATGATAAATATTTTTGAGGTAAGGGGTTATAGAGAAATGGGGTGGAGTTTAATTCTGTGCTACCCATATTGTGGTGGGGGTATGGCTTCAGGAGGGAGACAGGACCAGCAGTTCAAGGGAGTTTTTCATGGGCTCAGGGGAGGAGGTATGCAAGTTTTGGGGTCAGCTGGGCGCAGCCAGCCCCTCTCTGCCACTGGCAGTCTTTTCCCATTTCTCTGAGCTGCATCTTTTCTGGTTTGGTGCTAAAAGACACAAAAGCAAGGGAGCAGCAGCAGTGTGGAGCAGAGCCCAGATGTGTAGGCCCAGCAATCGCCAAGCACTCCACTCCTGCTCCCACAGAGCAAGGCCCAGCAGAAGGGTCCCCTCACCTGCTTCAGAGCCCTCTCAGCTCTCACCAGGTTTCCTCTTATCCCTCTTCTTCCAGTGTTTTTGTGCTGGGGAAGGGAAGCTAAGCTGTGACTTTCCCTGACAATATACTGCCTTTGTTTTCCCAAAATCCATGTGGCCCAGAACAGGACCAGCCACCGTTTTTGCTTTTGCCTGGGAAAACCACGTTGGGTGCTTTCTTTGGGAAGTGTTTTTGTTTGTTCAGTGATGAACATCCTTTTTTGTGCAAAGCACTCTCTTTTCTATGCTCTTTTATTAATATTTTTGTGGTTATTGTGATTTTTCACTATAGTGTGACTCCAGTTTATAATCTTCCCTAGTGTTTCCTCCACTGTCAGAGGAGGGTGGGAGTAGTTTGAGTGGGTTTAATTTTCCTGCTGTGTTTTAAACTAGCACATTAAGAAAGGAAGGAATTTGACACCACTGAACACTTTGTAATATAGCCTTATTCCTAGATGAGTTAATTCTTCCATCAGTCTAATTTGCTGAGCAGTTAACAGCATCTTATAACACCCACAACCACAGAATGAACTACGGAAATGAGAAATGTAAACAATTTATCCCAATAATTTAGAAAGAAAATAAACTATAGAAATTTTTGCACAGAAATTGTATCAAAGCACAGTAAAAAACCCCCACAAAACTAATAGCATTCTCCTGAAAGAAAAATATATTACAATTCAAAAACTGATTGGGTATTACTTTTTTTTGGTAAAAACTACAAATCCTCAACAACATGGTCTGCTGAAGCCACCCTGTGCAATTCTATAGCCAGGGAGTCCTTGAGCTTCTTGTAGATAAAATCTGGTTGGTTGATAGCTGAGCTAAAAATTATTTAGCTAAAGCAAAGAAAACCTGGCCATCACTTTAGAGATAATTAATGTGGAGAACAGGATGGAGATACAGCAGATGGAGGTTCACTTCCACCTAGCAACCTTACTCTTGTTAAAGAGCAGACACAAGATGCACCCTGTCTTGGTTCTGGCCAAGTTGGTCTGTTGGTTCTGTTAATTTTTTCAGTAGACAAGAGGAGCCATGGGTAGGACATGGGGGTTATTCTCTACCACCTCACCTTGCTGCTGGGTGAGGACGAAATAGAAGAAAGGGCTCCTTCTGGTTGAGTAAGTATGGCAGAAGGAGCAGTCAGGTAATGCTGGCTCCAAGCTGGAGCATGCAAATGGAAAACGCTGTTTCCAAGCAATCACCTGTGGATCCTTTGTCTATCTTGTATACTTTGTTATTAATACTGATCTCACTGCTCTTTCTAGGAAACTGCTCTTCTTCTGCTCTGCTCTGCACTGAGGCAGCCTCATTCTAAGTACTGTGTGCAGTTTTGGGCATTAAGCTGTTAGAGAGCATCTAAAGAAGGGCCATGAGGATGGTGAAGGGCCTTGAGGGGAAGCAGGATGAAGAGCAGCTGAGGTGCCTTGGTTTGTGCAGCCTGGAAGAGACTAAGGGGGGACCTCACTGCAGTCTTCTACATCCTCATGAGAGGAAGTGGAGGGGCAGGCACTGATCTCTTCACTCTTGTGGCCAGTGAGAGGACTCAAGGAAACAGCATGAAGCTAAGTCAGAGGAGGCTCAGGTTAGATGTAAGGAAAAGAGCACAATATTGAATGGGTATATCATACTCCTTATCATACACCAGCCTCTGAGAAAGTTGAGAAATATAATGGACTGCTAAAAATCACATTGAAAGCAATGGGTGGGGGGACCTTCACACACTCATTTAGCAAAGGCCACCAGGTTAGTAACCACTAGAGGCTCCACCAATTGAGTTGAGCTGGCCCTGCCCAATCCAAACCTTCACAGATCACAGAACAGATAAAGTCCCTGTGTGGTCCATCTGATGAACGTGTTAAGGAAGACAGTTTGGACCAGTCCTGCTTTAAGCAAAGGCAAACCCATCAGTGGGATCGTTCTGGCCCAATGACCTTGATGTCTAATGCAGCTGGATGGGGAAACCATGTGTACCTGAAGGGGATTTGATTTTTAGGTGAGAGCAGTCTGCAATGTTTTGTTGTATAATATTAGTAGCTGAATGACATAACTACCATGGACAGTGAGTCTGGACTGCTCCAGATACACTGGTCATGAGTAATGTGATGCAGCTTACAGCCACCTGACAGCACACCAGTCCTCCTGCTCTGGAAGACAGAGACATGCTCTAGGACAGAGAACCCACAGCCATGGATTCAATAAACTCAGCAGGTATCTTGGAGGGACAGATATTGACTATGGAAATTGTGCTTGTGTATATATTTCTATATATATGTATATAGTGGGAAGGTGTAGGATCAAGGTATGATATTGATGGATAAGGGCTGGATAACATCTTAGTTACAGTCAGGACAGGGTTCATTATTTGCAATAGCCAAGAGGGGCCATGGCTAGGATCAAGAAGTTATTCTATACCACCTCAAATCATTGCCAGGGCAGGAGTAGGGAAGTCTCTTCTGGGGAGAATGTGTTCCTTCCAGTCACATAAATGGGGTACAGGGAGTGTAACTCTGGTTCTGAGGCTGAGAGTGGTTGGGTAATGTGCATTCTGAGCAATCATGTGTGTATTGTTTGCTTTTTACACTTTATTGTTATTATTATTGCTGTTACTGTTTGTTTTTTTATCACATTGTCGTTTCCAGTAAATTGTTCTTATCTCAACCTGTGATCTTGACTTTTTGTGCCTTCAATTCTCCTCTCCATCCTACAAGGGGAGAGGTGGGAGAGTGAGTGACACATGCAGAGTGTCAGTGGGAGCACCAAACTGGGGAGTACATTCCTAAACCATGCCACACCCACAGATGGAATTCTTTTTCTTCTGCTGTTCTTGGTAGTTTTATCAAAAAGTATCCAGCTGTCTGGGGAGTGAGGGGGGAAAAAAAAAAAAAAGTTTGTTTATCTGTGCACAGGCAAGACTACGGGTTCAGAACATCCTTTGGTATGGACTGATGCAGGACCACCAAAGTCAGTGAAGCTGTGCCAAACAATATCAATTATATTGACTGTGGGTCAGCTCCTCTTTTCATTTATTCTGATGTCACACAATAGTTGAAAAATAAAGTAGAAAGTTATAAAAAGGCTGTAAATAATTGTATGATTCTCCTTCTGAAGGCTGCCTATGATATATCCCCTGGTCTTAACTGCCAGAACTGTAAAAATTGAGCAGCAGCTTCTCAATTGTTGCCCTGCACAATCATGAAGAAGGTGCTTCTGTTCATTTATTTTAGGTAGTAGGTATTGTCCTTGGGGAATGTGATCAGATGAACCTCGCTCTGTCTTTTGCTTCCTATATTCTTCAGCCATGCAAGCTCTGATCAACCTTGCAAGTGCCCTTTTGGATGCTGGCCTTCCTCCTTTGCAGATATCGAACCGAAAGAAAAGTCTTACTGTACCCTGAGATCCTTGTGATCTGGAAATCTAAGTCTCTGCAGCCCTAGGGACAGTTCAACAAGGTGAATCAAGTTCTATTTCACTTGCAAGCGAAAGATTCAAAAATGGTGATGCTACTTTCTAGTTTAAAGAAAAATCAATAGAAACTTATCAAGAATGCTGGTGCTTTAATCAGTGCTGCTATGTATGATAGAATATGGATGACATAATATATATGTGACTCCCCCAACCACAGCAAAAGGATCAGCACAAGAAATGGGTAAGCAGGATTTTCTGTCAGCTCTTTTTTTACCCCATTTTCTTTTTTTCTGGTGAAAAGTGATCCCAGCAGACTGCATGAAGGGGAGCCATGAATGAAAGAGTGCATGCTCTAAAGGTCTATTAGTCCCCTGTGCAGTACATTTTAAGTTAAAAGACTTCAGAAATGATAACAGAGGCCATACCTCTATGTACAGAATATAAGCATCTTTGGACAACCTTATAACATTGAGGTGACAGGCTTCCTCTGTTGATATGAACTCTTTAGGTCTTTGAAAAACACTGAATGAGTGTTAAGAACTAGGGATCAGAGTATCATCCATGAAGAAACTGGAAAAGAAATGATGGACATGTATAATATAGTAGTATGTTTGAACTGCACTGGAAATGGTGAGCTAGTAATAGGGTGGTCTAATAAAACTTGCAAAATCTATATGTGACTTGTTTTGACTGACTCTTTGTCTCACACTTATTTATTGTTTTACCTCCCAAGGAGTGACTGACTGCTCTTGACTTTTTCAAGTCTCTTCCCTAAAATGGATGACACATGTTCCTGGCACATGCAAAGAGAAATTCAAAGTTAAATACATTCAGGAGTGAATCTGGTATTCTAGACTCCTACAGTCCAGAGGTTCACACATCACCTGATCAGGTTACCAAACTTTTGCTGTAGGAAACTACTGACTTTCCAGAAAAATTGTTGCTGCTTTCATTATTTCAAACCTCATGTGTCACATATTGTGTGTGTCAGAATCTTGCTACTGGATGACAGTATTGGAGGAAATTGTTTGTAATGGGCTATTGCCTGGGAAACTATTGATTATTTCTGTAGGTCAGTTTAGTTCTTCTAGAGGCCAATATGCTTTGCTCCAATCTTCACTAGTTGCCCATTTTATTGGTATTTTTACTATGATTTAAAAAGCCAGTAAATTTTTGAACTGTGAGCCATCTTCTGAGAAGGAATAATTTGATAGCTGCTTCCAAGTTGAAAGTACTGATCTATATTACACACTTTTTGCTTGATAGTTTGAATATGAATGCCATAGTTTGAACATGTAATAGTACATTTATCTGCCGGCACAGGATAAATATCTACATCCCCCAAATTTTGAACGTTAAGGGAAATTATTTTGATATAGCTCTTTTCTTTTGTGTGTTGACAATAAATTTCAGCTTTCTGTTGCAACAGAACCATTGTCTCCTGAGCACTTGGTCTGACCTGTTGGGGAAAGCTGTGCCTTATAAAGACTTACGTCTCACAAGAGAAGCAGAGATAAATCTACAGTGGCATTTTTATTTTTCTTTTCTTTAACCAAGACTAAATTGCATTCTATAGTTTTTTATAAACCAGAAAAACTCAGCAACCTGAGTATTTTTCTATAGTTACTGAAGTGATCTGTCAAGAAGAGTAGTGACTACATACTGAAATTAAAAAACAAACTAGAAGGATTTATACAAGTTAAGTAATTAAATAAATCATATTAAATGGAAGTGTTTTCAAGAGTTTTCTAGTATCTAAATGTAAGCCTTACTCAGTCATACTTTAACCAAAGTATGAAATCTCTTGGTTTTATTCCTATAAACTGCTATAACCACACTCTGCTTCCTACAATGTGTTCCAGTTTAAGCTCTAGACTCCCTGTAACTGTAATGTCTTGTTGGAAACCTAATAAAGTGGGACAATTTATCTGTCAATTATGACAATCACTATGCATAATTCAGTGTGAGACCTCTGTGTTTCCACTTTACTGTAAGGAAACAATAAATTCTCTCTGGGACCTCTTCATTATATGCATTAGCAAATGGTATTTGACTGGCAGCAATGCTGCTTCTGAACTGTACTTGCATCATATCCCTTCAGTCTGCCAAGCCCGAACACTGGAAATGGAGAGGCAAAATGATAATCACATTGAAACACTTCAGTGGGCATCCTGAACCTTCTGTATTTGTGCTCCATCTAGCTGGGAGGAGAATGAGGATCTTGTGTCTTAGGTAAAACTCAGGTAGTTTTCACCAGCAAGAACTTTGCCTGCCATATTATAAGGTCAGTCACAAAGAAAGCATCGCTGCTGGGTTTCTAATCATGAATCTCATGCTCATTAATAATACACAAAAGAGCATCAAACCCTTCTAAAACAACAAGCTCAGAGCTTTGCTGTAATACCTCTGCCAGCACTTCTCCTCTGGGCTCCTGAAGTCACATATTGTGCTTTTGACAGAAAGAGTGCTTTTAAGTCACTCTTCTAAATACTACCACAGGCTTGTTTCCAAATACAGCATGTGAATAATAGATGCAGAATTTAACAAATTTAAAAATAGTGAAAGAAAATTGTTAACTAAAGCTCATCGTAGCAGGCAGAAGGCAGGTGATAGAGTGAGCATGAGCCACTCAATGTACTCTGCTGCTATTTTAGTTACTGTGTTCAACAGAATCTTCAAGCACATGACAAAGCTTGTGGCACTGTCCTTCAAAGTCCTCCACGAAGGCATGGAATGGAGAGAAACTCCAGTCAGTATGACTGAGCTTTATTCAGACTGATGACATGAAACAGATATTCATCCACACTGAGATACATTAGGGTCAGAACAAAAAAAAACCCTCAAAGAATAGAGAACCCTAAGAATTGGGTACTTGAACACCTGTCTCTTAGGAGACTTAAAGTGGGAATATTAAACTTTTATGTGCTTAAATGTTTCTGCAGGGTATAGGCAGTCCAGTGATTTATAGGCAGGCCATTGGGTCTGGGTTTGTGAACTGCTAACACATAAATGCTGGAGAAGGAAAGATTGTATCTTAGGTGCCTTGGGCAACATATTTAGGGATGTATTTAATTTTGAAAATTTGCCTAATTTCCTTCTCTACAGCAACTAACTAATAAAACTGTACTAGTGACATTAGAATATAGGGGAAGTAGTGAATGAGCTATTTTTATACAATCATTAGATACACCAAATGTAAGTAAGCATTTGCTTACAGTGATGTTTTTGCCCCTTTGCTCAAAGTACCTGACTTTTTTTTTTTCCTGACAAAACTTTAATGAACATAGCTGTAACTTCATTAAGGCTGAATGGAACACAGCTCTGTCATCCTAGCTGTATAAAACATACTGGGTGTGGTTTTGCTTATTTGTTTTGTTATTCCTGCAGGGCAAAGAATAATCTGTTTGTAAGCCCATACCTAGCAGCCTCTAGGACATTGCCACTTCTGAGGCAAAGCACTGTGGCTTGCAGGCCCCAAACAGCGATGCAGAACAAGAAGTGCAAAATGTTCAAGCCACACAGAACTTCAGGGACATTTAGGGAATTAGGCAAATGTGTACTGGTGTACTAGGAGCAATGTATCAGAACACTTTCACAAGACATGGTGAGAGGCCTCAATAAGAGCCTCCCTTTCATCAACTGATAAAGCCTATCACTAGCTACGGAACAAAGGAAAGGAGTAATATCTAATGAATCACAAATACAGCTTCCTGCCATGCCAGTGAAATGATACATTCTTGTCAGAAGCCTTTCATCCACACATTTTAAAAGAAATGAGAACAAGCTGTAAGAAGAGAAGAGACCACTAGGAGAACAGTGGTGTTACTGTAACTTTTTATCACTGTCACACTACTCCCTCATTATGGGTTTACTTTTCTGGCTTCCCCTTCCAGGAGCTGCCAATGAATTTAGAGAAGTGAAATTTAAACTTTTATCATCTACCTCTTAGATTCAAGAAACCTCTCAAAATAAGCAAAAGTAAAGACAAAATATGGTTGACTAGCAGTGTTAGTGATCTTCATAAAAATGTAGAGCAAAAGGATTCCCATTCATGGTTTCCTACGCCATGAAATATAACCATTTTTCACTGGTTTATATTGATTGCTGCTGGAAACAATACAAGATATAACTTTCTAAGGAGGTAGTCTAAGATGATAAAATCTAAGCCAGTTAAAAAAAAAAAAAAAAAAAAAAAGGTATTTTTTATTCTGATATGTATCCAGACAAGACATATCTACTTGAAAGTGAAAGATTTCCCACTCAGTGCTGAGACAGAGAACTTAATTTGCTTTAAAAAGTTAATGAATGGTACAGCAGAGCAATCATATTTATCAATGTTACATAGTACAATACTGTCTGCTGCATTCTTAAAAATGGAAGTACAGCTGTGTTACAGATGCCAAAAATGGAATTACTATTAAAAATGTCTTAATGGCACCGTATGCTCAGGTCTGCTTATAATCACCTTTCTACCCATTTTTCTTCTCTCCACAAATGCCCTATTTATGGGGAAAGAAAAGTGTGTATCATCTACCCCTATGCACAGGTCTTATGCATAATGCAACTCCTATGATTTTCTGCACCTTGAAAATGCAACCATTTCCCATAAATACACAGAGGAAGAAAATGACCCTAACTCAAATCACTGTACAGGAGAGAGTCCTTACTAATATAGCTCTTATTACTTAAGATGACATTGAATAACTATAGATAGCATTAGTGTTTTCAATTCAGGTGGTTTTACACTCAATTATTAACCAGCCCTACCTCATGGTCCCTTGGACACTAATTATCTCTGATCATGTGACTCAGGAAATCTGAGCAAAACTGTAATACTGGTCTCACTGAGAACCACTCACCTAGGTAATGGGGGAAACCATAAGCCAGGGATATATGCCATAAGTGCACCCTATGCTAACACCTTAGCCAAGCAGGCAAAAGAAACAAAACCCTGCAGCATTTGGAGGTTTTCCTCATACTGTCTTAGCAAGCATTACTGAGCAAATCTGGCATTCAAACTACAAAGTTTTGCTTTGCAGAAAAATGCTGAAAAGAAATTATTAAAAACCTCATGAAGATTGCTTTATCTGGTAAAAATCATAAACATTAAAAAAAGGTAAGGAAAGCAATTCAAACAAGATGTTTTCAGTATGTCTACATGAAACATTTTGTAACAAATTTCTCTCTCCACATCATAGGTTTAAAGCTTCAACTGACAGACAGTAAAGTCTGATGGGAAAACAACAGTCTTTTAAATACCTAGGAATGAAAAGCAAAATTGAGTTAGCACAGTGTAAGATGCAGGTAATTCTACAATGCCAATCCTGTTTTACACAGTTCAGTCTTTAAACAACATGTCTAGGAGAAAATATGAATCTCCTTTTTTCAAGTGACTCATGCTCTTTTCCCAGAAAGCAGTCAGGGCTATTACATGCAACATCAGGCTCTTTGCCTAAGGGTTTCTCATATGTGGATGATGCTAACAGCGCAACTATATACAATTTCCTCTTCCTCTTGTCAAATCCAAATATCCATAGTAACTAGCTATGAGAGAACAAGCCTTCACTGGGAAAATTTCAAAATTATCTTTTTTGCAGAAAAAATTTCTATTATCTCTGAGAAAATGCCCCTGCAAGGAGGCATAAAAGACTGATTGAAATCTCAACAATATGTAGTACGCAACCGTGTATTTTCATTGATATATTTAACATTTTGCTGAAATGCAACTAGATCACTGGAAAGAAACAAAAAATGGAGTTTCAGACGGTCTGTGTCACAGTTCCTGACTGATATAATTTCCTAATTTCCCACATCTGCTGTTTTTGTAGCAGCACTTGTCCTTATGACATGTACACTGCTTCAGCTGGATGTCACCTAACAGACTCAGCATCAGACAGGGAGTCCATAGAGGGGGCAAGACAGGAAGCCAGAACTTTCTTTTTACATCTACCTGACAGGACACTGTAGCCAGGTGTGAGTCAGCCACTTCCTCAGGCAGCCACTGAAAGAATGAGAGGACAACGTGCACTCGGGCTGGACATCTAGAGAAATTTCTTTATGCAAAGGGTTGTTAAACCTTAGAACAGATTCTCCTGGGAGTGAGTGGACTCACCATCCCTGGAAATGTTCAAGAAATGACTGTATGTGGCACACAGTGCCATGGTCTAGTTGACAAGGTGGTGGTCATTTGAAGGCCGGACTCTATGACCTCAGAGGTATTTCAAAAACTAAGTGGTTCTGCAGCTCAGTGTCAGATAACAGCTAATTTTTCCAAGAAAACAGTCATGTGATACTGTAAGGATTCTAGGAAATATTGCCTATTCATTTAACTTTGACTAGTCTGCACTTACTGACTTTTATCTAGTATCATCCCAGGTGGAAAAAATTACCCAACAGCAAACACATCTCCATTCTGTGTAGGAAAGACAGATGATCCTGGTCCACAGTGGTACGTTTCCATGAGCAAACTCGGATTATCTGCGAAGATGTGGCATCTGAGTCCCCCACGTAAGTAATGCACCTAAATATATTATTGGTATGATCACAGACACTGAGCTCATAAAACAATTACTTGACAACAGCTATTTGTGGGCATTATTATCTTTTGTTACAGGCCTCCACTCTTATTTCTAGCAGGGTACATGCATTTAAGTTACAATGTACTGGGTATTTCAAGAGATGACCACTAAACTTTTCCAAAAAGGGATGGATTACATGTTTCTTCAATTTAGGATGCAGGTAAATTTGAGTATTTTCTTCTGTCAGGGTACCTACAAGCATCTGGAAAACAGTATTTGGGGCTTCTTTTGCTTCTTCTTTCTCCTCTTCAGAAGTGAAATCAGCACTGCTGCTTGGTGTTCAGTCTCCTTTCCCAAAAACTGCGTTAAGATGTCTCCCTGCTAGCTTCCCAACAATTTAATTACCCATCCTATGCTCAAATGCTACTTGCTAACTTCTTTCCTGAAAGTACTCATGGATTTTCGTACAGCCATTTTAATAACATAGCTCCCCCCTGCTGTCCAGTAGAAGTTACATGCAGTTCTTTCTTTCAGTTTCCTCTTTCTTTGCTAGAGCCAGAATAAAAAAAATGGGAGACTATCTCCGTTTGCCTTGTCACTGCCACCTCTGGCTCCACAAACAATGTGCAGTTTAGAAAGTGGATGGCAGGTTCTTAGGAAAGGATTACCTAACTGCCCACCCACCACTGTGACAATGACTCACGACACAGCCGTCACTCACTGCATGCTACATCGCACACTGAGATTTCTTCTGTACTTTTTTCAAGTGTCTCAACAAGTTCTGCAAGTTGCAATATTTATCTGTGCACAGCAAATAACCGCACTATCAGGGCCCAGACCTTGCCATGTGGAACCAGCACGGAAAGAGACCTTGGTGAATATTTTCAAATGAGAATTGCCCAGCCACAGCCAGTTAGAAGAAAAAAAAACCAGGCTATTGGAAAATGTCAGAATTGCAAAATTATTAGCATCCACCCATAGTGCTTTAGTAGTCAAAATGTTTTAGAGATGCTTGTAATAAAACCCTCTATAACAGAATTGCTTCAGACTTCAAACACAATTTATTTTGAATCAAAACTAATAATGAAAATCACATAAAGTGCAAAAAGGCATAAATGTCACGTGTTGTGAAAGACAATTTTCACCAATCACCTAGAAGAGAGTACCTTGTTACACAGACTCAAATGAAGAGTTAACAAGGGATTTTGAAGCAGCAATCATGTTACATTTGATAATTATGTTTTTGTTGACCGTAAGTACCTAAAAGGATTTCTTGTCTAAAGCTAACACATTAGTTATAGTTCTTCTTTACAGAAACTTCAAAACAATGCCAATCAATCAACCGAATAACCCTTTTAGAGCAGAAATATGTTTATGTAGCATTTAAGTAGTAGTTACTGACATATTCAAGGAAAATATCCTGACTCACAAGTACCTGAAACTGTCATGTAATCACTCTAATTATTTCAACTCTGTATGTGTCCGGAGTTTCTGAAGTGTGCTGATG
The DNA here is from genome assembly GCA_024734555.1 of Trochalopteron elliotii. NCBI lineage: Eukaryota > Metazoa > Chordata > Aves > Passeriformes > Leiothrichidae > Trochalopteron > Trochalopteron elliotii. The sequence goes on along the minus strand of JANPWX010020199.1, from coordinate 411,728 downwards.
TAATGTAAGACATGCCTGCTTCTTCTGATAAAGACATTTGGACTGTAGAAAAGCTAACCTATTACAGACAGGAGAGTATTGAGGTCTAAAGAGTTTGCATTTTAGACTACTTTCCCTGGTACGTAACCGTATTATTAGCAGAACTAGCCTTTCATTACATGAACAAAATGTGATCTCTTCTACTCCAGGGTTCTTGTTTACTAGGTGTTTGTTTACTCTAAGAAACCCATTCTGGAGCCATAAATGATTATTCCCTCTTAGGACAAACTGTTTATGGTTCTGAATGCAGAATCAGCAAGGAAATGGAGATGCTGACACCTCCTTTTACCCAACTGATCAGTTAATGACTGTGGCAGACTAAGTACTTCTTGTTGCCTAAGGGATTTGAAGGCACATCTCTTTCGTAAACTACTTAAAATGCCTCAGAAAAGTCTAAAATGGGATTTCTATCTCACTCAGAACTGAAGTGTATAAAATCTGGAGCTGAAAAAGCTTTCTTCTATTCCAGGACCTAGGAATTTTACAGTATATGAGAGGTTTCACATGACCAAAAGCACCACGTGCAGGAACAGTCATTTACTTGTATTTTCTGTAAGGAAATTACAGTTCAGAAGATGCAAATACATCTAGTATAACAGACTGCCCTGGAGTGGAGTGCCTTTAGTAAGTCAGTCAGAGTGGGTACAGAGGAATCATGTGCCTGAGTCACTCCTACCTGCACTCCATAAGCTACGAGAAGAAGTTGCAATCAGAGCTCAGACAATGCTTCAGTTTTGAACATTTAGGGAAAGAACCTGTTTTTTTTTGAAAAGGACATTGCTAAGTTCAGCCGTTTTGAGGTTAACAAAGAAGCACCTCATTCAGAGATATTAACAAATCAGTCCAAATTGTTACTGCTATCATTAAAAAGGGAGTTAGAGAAAACTAAAGAGACTCTGAGATATTTTCGATGCGAGTATTCAGAATGAAGAGAGAAGGCCCCTGGAGAGTAGAAAGGTGGTAGCTGGTAGAGGAAGAGCTAGTTTTTAATTAGGGATGATGCTAATACACAAGAATAAACATTTCTCTTGAGAAAATACCTTATTCAAGCATATTTTTCTATTTAATCCTGGATTACATTGCCATTAATCTCCACATGAAGCCATAATTTCAGCTTTTTCTTTAACATGCACTACATTAACAGAGGCTCCTATGAACTTTCTGATTTACAGGTAAGCTTACCAGGTGCTGTAGCTTTATCTCTCCTTCGCTGGCCGTGGCTCACTGGGAAGCTTAGCACAGCAAATAGCAAGAACCGTGAGATATCCTTCTGTGGGATTAATGGAAAAATCTTATTTGCGGCTTCAAATCTATGGTACATATGTGTACAGGTCCCAAACAGAAAGATAACTCCTTAGATCTGTTGCTGGTATTTCTATTCATTTTACCCCAGAGGATGACTTCAGAAAGACAACAGATTTGTGAACTATAAATGAATAGGAAACCATCAGAAATAGTGTAATGTTCCAAGCTGTGTTCCATCCAATTGTATGTCAGAGAGGGGACTAGCTGTAAGATATCGGGAGTATTTAGATTTAGTACTTTATATACCCATTAAAAGGGTTTTATGAAACTGTAGAAAAGCCCTCAAACCCCACATTAAAATTCCCTTTCCTTTTTCATTGCAAGAGGACTTTTGCTTCCATTTCTTCTAATTGTAGGTCCTGAAATCACAGCACCTGAGAATCCAGCAGATTCTTTTTTATTCCATAAACAGTACCTTTATCTAGAAAAATAACTTTTATTTCTGGCTCTACTGCCTTGTGGTTAGTCTTTGGTGACACAGAAAGTGTCAACTCCTTACCCAAGTGCCTGTAACTATTTGAAATTTAACAATCAACCTGACGAAATATAAAACCAGGCAGAATATAGTTAACCCCCTTTCACCTGGTTTGTAACTTACAAGTCCAGCAAAAGTATAAATGCTTACAGCATTTCAAACTAAATATTCCTTTTGGAAGTTACTATAAAATTTGAATACATGAATTTCGGTTCAAAGTTTTCATTACAGAGGCTCCAATATAATGGTACTATAAATAAACAAAAAAATCACAAAGAAGAATTTATTATAAGAAAGAGAAAGGAAAATTCAGAACACAAATAGGAAACTTTCAAGACTGTAAAAAGTTTACCTAGCTTCATACATTACCTAGATCTATTCTGCTATTCTGTTTTTATCTACAGTGAACCAAAGGTAAATCTTCTCTAGATATAGCCTACTGAGTAAATCAATCATCTGTGTTAATCTTGATACAACTATGAAATAATTTGTACCATGATTTAAAAAATGTGTTTTCTGTTTCAGGAGGAAGTTGATCTCTCTAAAATGCACTGTTCAGCAGTAGCAAATCCCAGGTTAATGTCTTTGTTTCCTTAAAATATATCCCTTCCATAACACTGATTAACACTGATGAAAGGCACTGATGATTACTTTGATCACTAGTGGCTGATGTCAGTCCACCAGTGGGCTTTTTTGCAGTTTTATTTTGTTGTCCTTGAGAAGCTGACCTTTATTGTGTTGACTTTGAGAAGGATTCAAGATTTGTTTAAGTTCCTGAGTCACACATCAAGCCCAAGCTTCATTTGAGCAATACAACCCTGGTAGCAGTTTATACAATGTCTCTTCAGGCAACACACCTGAAAACTGGCATTAGTCAACCACATACCAATGATGTGCCAGGCTGGACACTTCTTGTGACAGGTCAGTTTTTCACTACTGTTTCCTCTTCTCTGGTTTCTAAAGTTCTAGCTCCAGTGGGAGATGTTCCTGCCCATGGCAGAAGGAGTTGGGACTAGTTGATCTGTAAAGTCCTTTCCAACCCCTTAACATTCCATGATTTTGTGATTTGCCAGGCAAAACCGGCCCAGCTGCTGCAATCCCTCCTCATAGGAGAGAGACTCTAGACCTCTCATCATCTTTGCAGCTCTCCACTGGACCCAGTCCAATAGCTCCTTGTCTCCTCATCTCTGTAGTTACTGAGGAGCCCAGAACTGGACTCCAGATGTGGAGTAGTCCAGACGTGGCCTCACTAGGGCTGAGGGGGAGGATCACCTCCCTCGACCTGCTGGCCACACTCCTCCCTATCCACCCCAAGACACCATTGGCCCTGCTGGCCTCAAGGCACACTGCTGGTTCATATCAACTTGTCATCCAAGTCCACTTGTCATCCTACAAAACTCGCGGGTCTTTTTCTGCAGAGCTGCCCTCTAACGGATCAGCCCCTGATCTGTACTGGTACTTGGGGTTACTGCTGCCCAGGTGCAGCACTTGCTCTTGTTTACCCTCACTTGTCCTTGTTTAAGCTTATTAGGTTTCTCTCCAGGCAATTTTTCAGCCTATCGAGGTCCCACTGAATGGCAGCACAACCTTCAGGTGTACGAGCCACTCCTCCTGGCTTTCTATCATCCAGCCCTATGCATTTTTCACCAGTTGAGGAGACCCAAATACAAAATTCACTGCTCCAAGACATAATCCTGGTTTCTCAGCATCCAAAGCTCTTTGGACACATAAATGGATGAATGCCATATATTCACATCTGTAAGCAGTTTATCATCTTTGACATACACAGACAGGCAATTTTAAAGAGGCAATTAAACTAGTGTCCAATGTAGGTAACTTACATAAATTAGAAACATTACACATGGAAAATTTCAGCTTCTGATGTACCTTTACTCTGCATCAACAGGTATACCTTACGTCTCTCTGGACATCTTACGTCTAAAATTCTCAATTTGACAGAACATCAAGCCTACACACTAATTTTTGAGTACACAACTCATGAAAAACCCAAGCAATGAAGGTGAAACAAATATATCATTTGAAAGCTGTGGTGTCACATTAAAATAATGTACTTTTTCAAGTACTTCTATTTGAATTCCGTATTCACTTTGCTAAAATTTATCGGTCCTGTATGATAGGATGAACTGAAATAACATACACCTAAAGGACTGTTTGCACAAGCTAACAACAAATAATAATTATATTCATAGGATAATCTTCCATCTCTAGTACCTGAACAGTTATGTTTTTCTTCTAAGCATTTTGAAATAAACACCTAGTGCATTTGGACAATAACTCACGTGCTTTTGAAATGGTATTTTCCAATTTAATAAACCCACTAAAAGCATATGCTGCTCCCCTTCTCCCCTCCCCTCCCTCCTGAGTGCACCAGAGCAAGTAACTGGAGGCACAAAAGGTAAGGACTGTGGGTTGAGGTAAGAACAATTTACTGGAAACAGCAATGAGATAAGAAAACAAACAGTAGCTACAACAATACCATTAATTGAGGGTACAAGAAAAGTAACTTTTCACAGGAATCCCCCTACCCAACAAGAGACAATAGTGGATGGCTCTCTGCCATGTTTATTTGTCTGAAAGAAGCCCTTTCTGCTTAGGAGACAGCCCCTTTCCCCAGCTCCTCGAAATGTTGTGAAGTGGTTCAGAATAACCTCCACGTCCAAGCCATGCCCCTCTCCTGGCTACTACAAAAATTAATCCTGTCCTGGCCAGAACCAGGAGAACTTTTAATTGATAATGTTAGGGGATGCAGCAAATTCATCACCCAGCGTAGTACACTGTATGGTGAATGTAATAACTATGACCCGGCTAATTCACTTCTTTCTTTAAGCGAAGACATAAGTTTACCGGGGAGCAGTGACCAAGACAAAACCAGGAGGAACAGCACTCTATAAATGCTTCAGCTGTTTTTCTTAGACAAAACAACAGAGAAAAGGGAAATACTAATAGCAATTAAAAAAAAAATTGAGCTGGGGTGGTTTGCTCAACACCAGGGTACTTAGATGGAGTGTAAATGAACAGCATTTTTCACAAGGAATATGTGTCCAGTGTTTACCCTGGCAAGCTGGCATTGGACCAATATGGAAAACTGACCCTGAGGGAACAAGTCGACAGAGATGCTCTTCTGTTATCTGAGACAGCATTGTGTGACTGGGACTGGTGTTAACAAAGCTGGCACGTCAAGGTTTTAGAAACATGCATGTATCGCTACCAATAAAATGTACCTAGCATGAACGTTTTCCATGATATCATGCAGAGTCATCTACTTAACTGGCCCTGCATGGCTTATTTCAACCTCCAACCTCAAAGGCAGACTTTACAAATAAACTATCTTCCCAAAGAACGGGTGACTAGTGACGAAACATGATTTGCAGGAAATATGGATAAAGTAATAGGTTGAATAAGATACCTCAACAGAACCCACATGAGTGGTGTATTTTATCTTTCCCCCTTAGGTATTAAAAAAATAATCTTCTTTATTTTGCTTTGCCATTTTGTTGCAAAAAACGGCAAAAGCAACAATGGTACTCTTCATGATAAAAACCAAAGTATATATATATCCCACAGTATAGTTATACAGAGTAGTAATAGTAACTGCACAGATTCCAAAATATTCATGAGCAGAACCTGGCCCAAAGAGAAGTAGATTGATCTGAAAGAGCAAAAGGAAAAAATGGTAATTAAAATCATCACTGCATAAAATCAGCTTGTCAGGGAGAGATTGAAAAGTTTGTGCTAATGATGAACTGAAAATGGACCACAGTTTATTGATTTTGTCTTAAGAAAACGCTCAAGTGAAATATATTATAAATTATATTAATTATATATATAAATTTTCATTTACCCTATAGCTAAAGAAATGGGAAGAAAAGCCCTCCTGGCGGTGTTTAGCCACTCTACTTAGAAACTTTGAAAAAATTAGAAAGTTCAACACAGCTGAACAGGAGAGGAAACATTTCAAATGTCTTTTTGAACAATTTTTCTTACAGAACCTCTTAAAAGGCTTCATTGACAGTGGATTCTTCTCCTAGCATAAGCAGTCTATTGTAAGTTGCTTTGAAATGCTATCTAAATCGTCAAATAATAATTTAGTTTTCTGTGATTTTGTATGAAATCTTATTTTGAGTAAAATATTTCATAGAGAAATATTTTTGTGAAACCTAAAGAGCTTTGAAGCTTAAGAGTTTTGAAGAATAATCTAGTAGATGAGGAAAAAATGCTACAAAATCCACAGCAGGGATAAATATGATGAGATAAAATCTAAAAAAAATTATAACCCCTAATCCACACATAAATGAACTAAAAAGACCCTACCATTTAAAAAACACAATATCCACGGTCTGTGAGATTTCAGTCATGAGAAAATGGGGTCTAACTACCAGAGACTTTAATTGAGTGAAACAGAAGAGATCAAAAAAAGATTTGAGAAGGCTCAAACAATTTACTCTGGTAAGCAATTTACTCTAGCTTGATATAATCTACAAATATATTTATGCTGTTTATTCCAGAAGACTTCTGAGAAAAATGGGACCTTTGCAAAAATTGCAAGTTGCTATTAAAACGCTATTTAGGAACAAATGCAGCTATTTCCATTCAATGCCATCTCAACAATAAGGTTGTGTCCTAGTTACTTCTTGATGAGCTAGAGCAGACATATTTCTGTAGCAAGCAGACAAAAATATGTATTTCAATACAGATATTGAAACATTACATTATTGTATGTATGTATGTATGACATGAGAATTACGTACTACCAGTGCCTGCTAAAAAAGGTTGCCCAGAGCAGTTGTGGATGCCCCATCCCTGGAAGTGTTCAAAGCCAGGGGGGTGTTGGGACTTCTGGTCTGGTGGCAGTGGGAGGTTGGAACTAGCTGATCTTTAGGGTCCCTTCCAACCTAAAGCACTCCATGATTCCATGAATCCACTTGAGATACAATGCAGTCAATGGTCATAGTCAGCATGGGTTTACAAGGAAAAGTCCTGCTCAACCAATTTAATTTCCTTTCTGCTTTAAAATTCGGAGTCAAAGCGGCACTCTGATTTTATTGTTTAAGTGTATTAAAAATGCACAGATATCTTTAGAAGTACATAACAAAGAAAAATCTAGTCCACTGACAATACCACATGGAAACACATTAATTGCCCATGGTATTTTTTCACTCCAGTGCAAAACCAAAGTGGTGATGGAAGTCAAATACAGGTCACAAGTGAGCCTGGATGAACCTTATACATTTAATTTTTTTTTTCCAAATGTCACTAATCCAGGGAGAAAAATACAGCAAATGTGAATAAAATGATAATGACAACAAATATATTCTTGACTAGCTTTATACTTTGACAGTTTTAGATAACCTTACAGGACTGCACTGATCAAATGTTCTCTGTTAAATGACAAAATACCACCTTCATTTATGCTCAGTCTTTGATAATGTCTTTTGTTGCTGTAGTCACATTCAAGGTGATCTTTCTGAGATGCTTTCAGACAGTATATTGATGCCATCCCCTACAATGTTTTAGGCAACCTTAAATGCTAGTCAAGAATAAACACAAATCCTAGTCACATCAAGGTTTTTTAGAGAGTAATTTTCTTTTTCCTCTGCTCTGCATGGCATATCTGCCTACAATATTTTTCTTTTATGAACTTGGCTCTCAGCTGTGATTTTCATTCATGGATAAATATCATCCCCATATATTTTAAGTAACATTTTCTCCTTTATATTTTCTTCCAATGAAAATAATAATTGCTTCGTCACAGCATGTAAATATTTTCTCTATAACTACAGCATGAAACTGAAGCTGGTTTTAATCATTGTGTCAATGAAATTCTGCTTAGCAATGACAGAGATCTTGATTCCCCAGTGCAGTAACTGATTACTGCCTTCAGACTGGGTAGAAAAGGAGCAGTTTTGATTGTGCAAATATAAATGTTTACAAGAGGCCCATATTGTAGGCCACTGTTTTTAGGAAAGGCCCAATTTAAGAGACATGAACTTTGCTGGAATAGCTAAAATAGCTTATTAAAGAATTTTAACTGACTGGCTTAGACTGCACAACAGTGGATACATGAATCACTCACAGAACAAAATGCAACCATCTTTATTGTCTATTGTTTCGCTATTTCATGACAGGTGGGTGGAATGTGCAGAATTTGATTCTGTGGAATGTTAACAGTGAACTGCTGTATCTTCCCTTCCACCCATAAACCTGTGCCACAACAAGAAGCAATCTGCATACACTCTACTATTTAGCATGTCTGCCTTTGCTGCTGGGTAGCTCCTGCCACCCTTAATCATTTGTGCACAACAAACCTTAGTAGCATTCACTACACTTGCCAGCGTTCATACATAAAACTTCTAGAAGTTCAGCTTTTCTCTGCAAAAGCTCACTAAATATAGCATTGTGAAGCTCCACGTGCACTTTTTCTCACAATAATTACCATTCTAGATGCACTCAGTTTAAAGAAGTGAGTTTGTCACTTTTAACTTTGTAAACACAAACCTCCACAGTGTCCCAATGAGTCCTTTTTGTATTGTATACTATCACCTGGGTATTGCCTTTAAAACAGGAGCTTTTAAAGACCAGGTGACATCTTCTATTACACTCATATCATGTGTTGCACACCCTCCCTCATCTCCCCTCATTGTGTCCAGTCCTTGGCAAAATTCTCAATACTTACGTAGGTGACACACAGAGATGAAGAAACTGTCCTCCAGTTAATGGCATTAGCCACTCAATATCTAGCTCTCACATTTTTCTTGACAGCAACTGCAGGCTTGACCATCAGTGCAGTTTTTAACAAAAGAATTTCAAGTATCGGTTGCAGAATGCGACGCACTTTTCGCTCAGGCAGGTGAAATGCGGCTAGAACTATATAAGCAATTCTGCTCTTATCTCTGGGAAGAATTCTTTCTTTTCTTTAAAAATCATAGCTGTAGCATTTGCTAACAAAATGCCTTGCATTTGAGCAGTGACAAAAATAAACTCTGGAATTCTGAAATTCAGCAACAGCAGTGACAACTAGAATAGCCTTTTCTACATCTCCTCAGTCCTCACTAGATGGTTGCTTTTTTATCAGTTTGTCCCTAGGTCTACAATGAGCAGAGACCTCATTAAAGCTCACAGTGCATAGCAAAAGACTCCAGCTTGGTGGGCATAATCTGATTTTTGTTAAAAAAATACATCATAATGAGTACTTAAAACTTTAAAAGATAAAATCTGGATTTATTTTTTTTTTCATGCAGTGTTATGTCCTGTGGAGAATTTAGAAAACACAAGACATTTGCAGACCCAGCTTTTCAAACACAGACCATTTTTTATTTACTTCCTCCTGAAACAAGGCCAAATCACATATCTAAAAAAAAAGTTATCTTATGCCCATCACGGAAAAACAGCTAATTAAATGTTAAAAGCAGAAGTCATTCAACTAAACGGCAGAGCACCAGCTGTACAAGGACACATGCATTTTAATTTCTTGTAACCAGTTAAGATGTACTGTAAAAGATTATCATACTACAAAATCTGCAAGCCATGACAACTAATCATACACTTGTTGGTGAGCTGCTATCAGATGAGTTGTATATTGAACCACAATGATGCAGAAGCCACCCCAAGTGCTGGATTTCCACTCGTATCCATGTTCCCTCTTTTACATAGGGTACATTTGTACATACAAAAGCGTAAATACACAGTGATTTGTCTGTATATCCCTGTGACCACAACTTCAATTCTAGCAACCAATGATTACTGGTCAATAATCCAATGATTATTTCTTCGCATGGTTGTTTCTTATGCTATCATGCATGCAGAAAGAATATGTAAAATGAAATTAGGTGGCAGGCTTGATTGTTTAAATTTACATATTAGGTATACTCTTATAAATTCATTACTTGTGTTTTGGCCAAGTTCTGAGAAGTTTTTATAATATCATGAAAATGATACTTCTGTTTCTATTAAATCATACGAAAGGGTGGTGGAAAAAGGATCTTTATCTGCCTGACCTATGGACCTTCAGGTACACATTTCACTTTCTGAACAACAATTTCACACGTAAAACAGATCATCACCTATTTATTTTAGAAATTAATTGAGGTACTATCACGTAAAACAAACAAAATAAAATATCCAAACATTGAACCTACTTCATTTTGAACTGACACAGTGACTGAGCAGAACAATTTAATAAATTAATTGCTTTGAGGGCTTCTCTCATACAAATAGCTGCATAAATAAAAGTTATCCAAAGAAGAAAAAGGTTCAAGACAGCAGTAGGAGAAAAGGATGATAATGACATAATTTATTACAGATTCTTGGTGATATTTCAATCCATCCAATACTGCTTAACTGTACTTCTCAGCCATATTATTCAGTAAGAAAATTCAGACCCTGCATTTCATAAAGAACAGAGGTCCATAGAGCTCACTTTTGAACAGTTCTCACATTTTCAGTGTCTTAAAAAAAAAAAGATTTAAGAACAACTCAGTGAGCAACACATTTAATTTTAAAAAGAGTTCACAACATCCAGGGCTTCCTGTATTCTCCAGAAAAAATGCACCCAGATCCACTCCCTAGAATAGAGTGAACTTTGAGGATTCATAGTATTTGTACAATTAATATTTTATAAGTGATAAATTTTAATAACTCCCAGAGACATGATGGCACTGAACACTCATCAGAGGGTGGGCTCAGTCATGCCTACAGTAGTAGAAAAATGGGGTCAAACTGCCATTCCACATTTCATCACATTTGGCTTCCTCAACTCAGATTCAGTTTTTAATGCATCTCAAGATGCTGCTTAGCTTGGTTTTTTTCCTAGCTAAGGAAGAACATTTTGAATTCGAAAAGCCCAGTAAATATGAATTTGACAGTCATGTTCACCTCAACATCTCTTTCCTCACAAGGATCTCCTGTACAGGAAGGAGAGGACACTACATTCATCCCTAGTTCTAGGAGCACTCCCAATCTCTTTCAGCAATTTTTTTGCTAAGTGTCCAGGAATCTGGTGTATCAGGTTTCCAAGATCCATAAATGGTACTGGAGACATAGTGGTCTTCCCAATGTCAACAAAACAAGTGGATGTAAAAACTATAGAACAGGCAGCACTTAAAATCCCTCAACATTCCTGCACAGATTTTGAATACAGAGTAACATTTGGAGTGTCTAGAGCACATGGCAGAGCTCAACAACCAAGAGGAAAGGTCTGATCTTGTCCACCCCACAGGCTTAGCACAACTGTCATTCAAGGAGCCCAGGAGAACTGCTGTTGCACCTTTCCTCTAACAACCATGATCCAGTCATAATTTACCTACCTATTTTTGCTACACCTCAGTAGACTCCTTCAGCTTCAACTGCCTGAGAGAGTCTCCTGCCCTATCTTCCCTCCAGACCCCGTGCTATATTGGTATTCAGGCATGCAGTCTCAGTGAGGAGTGGGAAGTATCCCCTTCCCATTTGCAGCCTTGTGTGGATTCAATCACAGAAAAAGCAAAATTCAAGTGCCTGTCATTAGCAGTACTAATAAAATACATCTATTGACCAATGAATTTTAAAGACTTCCACAGCTCCCCACTCACAGTGTTCACACACCAAAGCCTTTATTTAGAGATGCAACCTCTCTTCCATAGAAAAGTAGGTCAGGTAGCTAACAGACACAGATTAACATCTGAAAATACTTAACAGTGAAGTCAACAAGTTAAAATTCCATTTTGGAATACGGACCAAGTCTGAATGAGTGATTTTCCTCAGGGACTGGTCATAATAAAGAAAAGCTTCAAAAATGTTTTCACTTTAGCAAGAAACTACACTCTCTCAGATAGTCTGTCAATTCTCCTCATTATGAACAAACCTGTTACTTTGAATTTGTTTCGCAGTAGATGTCTACTTGTTACAGGCATTTCAGGTAAAGAGGAGCAAAGCAAATAACGAAAAAGGATCACATGGCCTGTATGAAACCACAGTTCCACTTTAGTTCTGGGTAAGGAAAGAAAAATTGCTTCATTACTGGTATTCACACTGCTGCCTACCTAAGACCAGGTTAACTACTACTACTAATTTAAACCTTCAGTATAAGAGGATTTAACAGTGAGAAAAGTTCTTGCTAATTCTCTTAGCTCCATAAATGATTCCAATGTGCTTAAGGAGGAAGCTTCCATCTCTTAACCATGGGTATGCCTGCAACCACATTAACTGCGCCACCTTCCTTCTGCCCTCTCTCACATTGTTACAGCTTTAGAGTCACTCGAAGTCTTTCTACTGCAATGAAAATTTACTGCAGGGTCATCTACCTTGTACATACCAGTCACTGTTCTAAACAGAGTGGATAAAAAAGGCTCATAAGTCATGATTTAATTAACTTATTCTATGGACTTTTTTGCTCCATTGGGGAAGTGATGTAGCTAGATCTGGAAACAGAAAGCCAAAACACTGAATGCTTTGCTGCTGAAATGGTTACATTATTTTAAGTGTTAATTACTAACTAGATGTATTTTACTCCTTCAGGAATACCATGGGACTTGCTGCAGCCCTTTCACAGATGGAAGGCTCCACCGAACACAAGAGCATAATTCCAGGTTACAATGCACCTTTCCACAAAGCCTAAAGTAACCACTGCATGAAAACAAAATGCAGAACTTGGTCTACAATGCAGTATGTTCAAGGATGGCAGGATGCTATGATTTAACTGTTTTCAATACAGTAATTCCACATACCACAAACAATTCTCTCAGTGGAACACGATATTTGAAGGATCATCTTTAATTTGCAAAACTGCTGCAACAAGAAGGAAAATACTCCCTTTTCCTCCAAAACTATTCATTGTGCCATCTTGTAGAAGATGTAGGAAACAAATACATGTTGCAACTTAAAAATAATTAGAGAAATTTTGAGGACAATAAAAAATTGATATGTTCAATAAAACAATAAATAGTATTTATACCTCCTCTAGCTCTTACACTGCACTTTCAGAGACAGATTTTGGTCCGTTGTGGTCATATAAATTGAGTTCAATTCCTTTGCTTTGGATTGAATTACTTCAGGCTTAAGAGCATAACCAAGATCAGAGGCTGATGAAGTGGCCCTCCCAAAGACAATCATGAACACAAAACACCAGAGGAGGAATCACATCTCTGAAGATCCAGTCTCTTCTTACATTAGCCATCATTAATGGAAAATGCAGAATATCATCTGATTCACTGATGAAACAAATTACTGTATTTTCAAAGTGTTTCTGACTTAACATTTGGACCACACTGAACCATCTCATGGTCTGACAGTGTCATCATTCATGCTACAAAACATGCACCCAAGATGGCTTGAGTTACTTGAAGATAGGAAATACTAGAAACAATTTTCCCCTCTGGTATGCATGCATTGTGATAAAGCTGTGAATTACAAGACTCAGTCAATTACTGTTCTCCAGAGAACTCTACCTCTCATAATACAGAGTGATTGGTGTTCATTGAAAAACAATTAATCAATAGCTTGTTTTCTGCTAGTTGTTCAATACTTGGCCTGAAGTCTTATTTACTATACACAATACACAGTACTGCTCTAAAAAGAATTCTTAATTTTTTTCAACAGCCTTTTTGGTTTTTTTAAAATATTCACTGGTATTCTAATATTTAAAATTATGAAAATACTTATTTTTATAGTATATTAATTAGATAAGCATATGCCAGTTTTAGAAAGCAGCAACTGAGGAATAGGGAGACTAAAGTAAATGAAGTAAACTTCAGAAGTTTTCTTAATTAGATGGTTTACCTTCTAAGAAGCTGTTTGATGCAGCTGTTTATGAAAACAATTTTGATGAAACCTAAAGTATGTGTTAATTTCAAGATGTTTGCCATTTCCTGACCATCAAAACCTACAGAAAAGCTCAGTACCAGAGAAGAATGACACTCAGCTACAACAAAAGAAGTGAATGTTTCAAGTCTCTCACAGATCTCAGGGAGGCAACACCAACTGCTGACCAAAAATTCCAAGCAACTAGCCATGTACTAGCCCTGAAGCAGTTGTCTCTACAGCAGCTGACAACTGCACACTCCTGGGATGTGCAATAACCACCAGCTCAGGGTGAGGGGCAGTGCCCCTGAGCCTAGGGCTCACAGGAGCTACTGCCCCATGTGAAACTTTGTTCAGCACGTTGTCATCTGCTGCTGCAGTTTCCACTGCTTGCTGCGCTGCATAGTGGTTTTATAAACCACTTCAAGAGCACTTGAGGACAAAAAAGCTTGTATTTTCTCTCCTGTAACCCTCCATCCAGTAATACACAACACACTTGTTCGGGGATTCATTAGCGAAGTGCTTTTTAACATAAATCTAGAGAAAAAAATCCAGCAGTGGTTCCGTGAGCAATTGCGCCATTAACATTGGGAGTACCTAGTCTGCAGGCTGGAGATTGCAAAATGCTTTGTCCTTTCTACTTTGCAAAGCATTATAACTCATTAACAAGCCCTTGCTAATTGAATTTGATTTAGTGTCAACACTGTCACAATCACACAGAAGCACACCACTAAAATTTCAATCCTGCTTGCTGTGATCATTAAGTCCCATTGTCAAACAGAAGCTCTGCCTTTGTGGTGAAGGTTGCCAGATCCGACTCACAGGGGCTCTGCATTTCAGCTGCTATGTGAAATACATAAAAAGTGACAAAGCTACCACCTCAAATGTAAGATTAATAGAGAAATTAATTAGTTTAAATTACATTAATAAATGCTGCTGTTGGCTGCTTCTTCCATTTTTGATCTCAGTTATCCTCTTCAAAACACAAAACCTTGTAGACCAACAGAGATTTGAAATAATGAGTGTGCTAGGATAATGACTGGATTTTTTTTCCATATAAATCTCCTTTCAAATAAACAGAACAAAAATACGGAAGGAAAAGGTAGATTCGAAGTACATCACTGATAACTACAGATTTTTTAATATACTGAGCTCACTGGTAGATGTAGGCTAGATTTTTTTTTTTTTTTTGCTCTTTGTCCAAATCAAATCCAAATCAAAGCAGCAAAAAATTGTTTCAAATACTCCATCTAGGGGCTTTTGGCAAACAATACTATTACTAGTAATAAAATTAAACAAATGAAAACCAAATCCTAAGAACAAATATTGCTTAGATTCTGACCCTTAATGAAATCTGAAGGAAAATATTCAAAGTCTGAAGGTTCTATTCAGAGTTGTAAAGAATCATTAATGGGACTGGCTGTCCAAGCTGACTTTTCACTTTAGTCCATCACTCGCCTAAGGAAACACACTCTTGCTTTTTAAGACTAGTGAGTATTTAATAACTCAATAAGGCAGAGTTTCTTCTCCCTCCAGAGGGAGAAGTTCATGAACCTCTGGAGTTCATGATACTCCATCACATCTTTTTATTTTAGTGTTTTACATGCAAGCACAAATCTATCTCTCACCAAAGTGTGGTGCTTGGGGCTTCTCCACCTCAGCAGCAGTGTCATTAAATGTCTATCTCAAAGATCACAGGAAAGTGACATAAATACTGAAATACTAGAAAACTATGAAGGCATACTCTTGCAGTTGGGGGACACCTGCTTTATTGGCACCAGACAATACTGTGAATCCATTTGATTTGCCTCTGGAATCTCACCTGAAAATTAAAAAAAAAAATCCAAACAAACAAAATAAGCAATCAAAAAATCCAAATTAAACAAATTTAAAAAACAATCAAAAGACTCCCCAAACCCACAGTGGAAATACTGAGATCTGATGATTTACCACTTTATGTTGATCCTGCCCTGTCACTTTTCAAGGCAAAGTTTCTGCATTACAGAACTTCAGTCATTGCATCCTCAATTATAGACTATAAAATTTGTATTACAGATTTTCACCCCATTTTTATTCCTGTTATGGCCATTTCTGTTTTCCCTGTAGTAGATCCCTAACATTTTCCAGATAAATAATGCTCTCACTTTTGCTGTGTCAGTACAACCCTAATAATCATGTCACAGTCAATAATGGAAATATTCAATAAGGTTGGCACAGAAACTGATGCCTGAGGAACTCCCCTAGAAAATTTACTCTATTCAGTCCATTATCATATATGCCCCTGTCAGCAATATATCACTTTGTCTTACATGGAATCCCAAAGCCCTGAGATGAAATAAGATCAAGTTCATATTCTAGATTAATCCAGCTTGTCTACTGATAACTGCCTGTTTATTGTCTACTTGTGCTTTGAATAACACTTATCAAACACATAAAATAATTTTAAAAATCCCAAATGATTTCAGGAAAACGTTTCCTTCACAAGAACATGCTCTCAGGAGTTACAAAGAGCTTTCTGTGAAGAGCTGGAGGCAAACCAGGTCTCCCCACAGATGTACTCTGCCACACCCACAAGTGCAACTTGGTCTTAAACTGAGCTCTTGTGGGGCTCTAACACAGCACTATTCTGTGGAGTCTGGACATAGCCTAAATGTCTCCATTATGAAAAGGTACTGATTTTTGAAAGTTTCCTTTCCAACACCAATGTTCATTGGTGTCACACACTGAGTAATTTTCAATTGTGGAGAACTTCCTCTGTTAAGTTACAGCCTCACTGTAGGAGGTGACAGTCCATTCAAAAGCTGCATTACGTAAGTATGTCTAAAAATACTTACTGCTGGTCCAACATCGTATATATACATACTTCGTCTTGTAAAAAAATAAAGCAAAACAACACCTGCATGCTCTTCTGTCTTGCAACTCAGAATCTTTGAAGTTAGCCCATTTTTTTTTCATTTGTTTTTGCTAAAATGCTATTGTGTTTTGTTTTGTTTTTAATGCAGAACCCTCCCACATCTTAGGAACTTGATAGTCTTCTTCTTCAGTCTAAAACACGTATTCTGATGATCCTGCAGTTTGTCCTTTCCAGATAGACAGTGAGTACAATAACTTGTCTGTTGGACAGTGCTTTGTCTCGTCTATCAGATTCCAAATATCTTTCTTCCCTGCTGGGTTGGAAACGATTCAGCTTTGATAAGAGGCAATATTGTGCTGCTTACAGACTGCTTTCACCCAGGCTGGCCATTTCCCTCCTCTTTTCAAGAATTCTATGGTCCCTTATCCTGTGTTTATGAGAACATCCTTCCTTCTCACGGTTTTCATGACAAATTGCTGTCACTTCTCCAGAACGGGCTTGTAGACATCTACCAACCAGCCCTCTCTGTGCTCCTCTTTCCCTCTGATCCACCTTGAGTCCATAAAAGTGTGCTCTTACTATCCAAGGTCAGAATAATGTGATTGATCACTTGCTGTCTTTTGTCCCTATCCTACCTTGTACATACAGAGACTCAAGATGCTTCTGAATTTTTCTCTTTTCCACATCCAAATCTCTGGGTGGGAGAAGAACTCAGAAACCTGTTTTAAGCGTTTGCTCCCCAAACTGCGTGTGGGTTGCTGCCTCACTTCATTCTTGCCACTGTCTAGACTATTCTGTGAAAAAAATCTAGTTGTTATGTAAAAGAAACAGACCAGACGTCTCAGTAGTCTAGTATCTATTTTTAAACTGTGCAACTTTGTGTCATTCCAGTTAGCAACAACTACATGAAGTATAAAAAGATGTCCATTTTTAAGCTGCTGAAATCCAACCAGTTACATAAGACATGACTAATTACCAAGAGGAAACCAAACTTCCAGTACAATTTTACTGTTTTAAGTTCTGCATCATTCTCATCATCTGGCCAGAGGACCTAATTGCCAATTGCCTGACTAGCAATGCAGGAATACAAATACTTGGGTTAAGATGAACAAAGTAATCAGAAAAAAGGCTGCTGATGGTCCTTATTTTGGTTTGATGTTTTCTGATGTTCCTAAGATTTTACACCTAATGATTGAATTATCTTTACGCTGGGGGATTACAACTGCTGGTATGGCACTACAGTTTACAAGTAGAAAATACTTTCCATTACATTTACAGGTAAAAAGTAGTACACAGCCCAGATTTTTTCACTCGAAATGGCTTTCAAAGAACTAAGGAAAAATAAACATCCTTTTCTTCTGTTCTTCCTAAACATGCATACCCTGATATTTTCTAAAGGGTCAGAAAGGATCAGGAAGACTTTGAGCTGAAGGGACCCACAAGGACCAAGTCCAACTCTTAAGTGAATGGCTCATATGGGGATTGAACCCACAATCCTGGTGTTATGAGCACAATGCTCTAACTGACTGAGCTACCTTCTCCCTCTTTTCAGAAGGAAGATGATGAAAACACCATAATGGGACTATTTCATGTACCTCTCCCTGATCTGAAAAGGTTTTGCATTAGATGTTTACTGTCACAAAACCCTTTTCGTAAGTAAAGAAGATCACGTATTTACACATACCTTTTAGTTATTGTCTCAGTAAGACCTTGGTATTTCAACATGACAAAAACTCAAGACAAAGTCAGGAGTGAAGTAAGTCACAATGGTATTATGCCCTTAACACCAAAATGGTTTGTAAGATAACTTCTATAAAGCCGTATGTCATGTCAGTAAATAAAGCAGCAATTCTTAACAAAGAGTAAGTTAATTTCAGACCTGAAATCTTTTGGTCACGGTATTAATGTTCAAGAAATGTGTTAATGAACTGTACCGTATGGTCTAAGTATCATACAAAACAATGAAGATGTATTTTTGCATTCAAGTCTAAGGATCAGACAGCACCATGAAAAACACTTATGTGTAGAGTTACCAAATAGTGCAGAAATTCCAAGAGAGCTGCAGTATGAAGTTCTACATGGTTGCCTCTCAAGTTACATACTTTTAAGGAATGTGGTAATTTTTCAAACTTTGCATGTCAATGATTTTGGCACTGCCATAGGGAACTTCTTATTAAAAATATTCCTGAAATTGTTTATATGGTGAGCTGTTCACAACATAGTTCTTAGGTAGCTACTTCAGCTCAGCATGACAAACTTTTCAGCACAGCTGAAAGTTGTGGTACACAGTTTGAGAAGTCTGAGGAAAGTGGAAAGAACCTGGAATGAGAGATTTACAGGAACACCTGCTTAGATTGAAAACATCCCAAAAATGCGAAAAAACCCCATGTGGCTTCATCTCTCTAGATCTAGCAAGCATCATATAAATATATCTGTTCTAAAGTGGGGAACAGACACCCAAATCCATGTACAGAACCTTGAAACTGCCAACCGAACCTACAACTCAAGTCACAGAAGAGGATCTCAACCACACCTGGCCAGGTACCTAGCTTCAGCCCGCAATCCACTGACTGCAAAGGATTGCTGAAGTTGTTTTAGATGTGGTGGGAAGGTATTTTTCTACCCTGTGGAAATTTTGGGCATTTCACAAGCCTTCTCATTCTGTAATAGGATATTACAGAATCACCTGAGCTGGAAGGGACCCATCAAGTCCAGCGATTCAGTGAATGACTCATGCAGGGATCCAACCTGCAACCTTGGTGTTAACTAGCACCATGCTTCAAACAACTGAGCTAACCTCTGTGGCTTAAATTCAAGGCCTCTTTAGATGTAGTCTATGAAAAATATGTCAGATATATCAGCTTTACAATAGCTCAGGACTTGGGTAAATCAGTTACATGAATGTAACAAAATTTGATTCTCTGTTCTGCTTCTTACAAGAAAAGATAAAATCTGGCCTCTTGTAATGAAGATGATCACCTCACTACTCATCCATTGGCTATTCTGTCCCACTTAGGGTTATGCTACCCTGAACTAATATTGAAATACTTCTTGCAATAAAGACTAAGTACGTTACACCAGAACTCCATTTGGATAGTTTACCCTCCACCAAACACTGTTTGCCACAGGAGAAGGTTTTGCGAGTTCTCACTTTCTGTCTTCAGGGCTCCTGTTTTGATCAAAGTATTTTCTTCTTTTAAATATGGCATGCCTGTTCCCATGGACGATTATGATTTTGAATATTAAACATTCTCAGATTTAAAAAAAAACCCCAAAAAGTACAGGATATGTGTCATCAACTCAAAAATTTAGGAATCTCAACCCAACCAAAATCAACTGCTTTTCAAAATTACCGTTGTCAAACTTACTTCACCAATATCGACACTGGTACAGAAACAGTAATTTCAATACAATCTATCTCACTGAAATACTACTTCATTTCCTAGTGTCATGCCCCAGATTTGGTTAAAAAATATGGCAGAATTGAGGACCTACAGGTACATTAAACTAATTTAGAGGAACATAAGGCAAAGGTTCTTTTATTCCCTCAGACTTTAAAGTATTTTTTCTACTTGGCTATAATACCACTTCAATAACGATATTTAATAGTATTACAGCTAGATTTGCCCACAGAGACAAACAGTTTTGGCTCCCAATTTAGTGTTTATCAGCACAGTTTCTAATCACTGGCTAGCAGTTCTGTCTGACCCCACAAATCACTACGTGACTTACACTGTAGAAAATGCAGTTTACAGTTTTCCATTTGCTCTAATTTCCTGCTTTAAACCCAAGCTCTCTGAATGACCAAAATGCTTTTGTGGTGGATCCCAGCTTAATTCCAGCACTGACACTATTCCTCTTTCCTTGTGCATTCTCAGAGTTTGGAGACAAGTCCAGGCATATCCAGTTACTTAATTAATAATATATCACAGTTATTTCAGAAAACACCTCTGATTTCTCTAGGCTATATTGTCTTTCTTAATTGTCTAATAAACTATCATGCACCATAAGCCTTAAGAAAAGTGTGGATCATTCACATGTTCTTACTACTATGACAACATAAAAATCCACTCCATGTCTTTCTCCTGATATTACAAGCAAGAAAAACTATGTGGCAAAGCCTTAAAAAAATTAAAACAGAGGGAAACCAGGCTCTAATTAGAAACTTACAATGGTAAGGTTCAGTCAGAATTATTTTTTCACAGATTAGGTAGATTAGGCACTATCAAGTAGAATAGAATGTACCCATTTTAATGTATTCATGAATTTATTATACCAGCTGGATGAAGCTATCAGCTGTATGATGAATCACTGAATCACTATCAGCTGTATGGTGTCATGGGTATTTACACAAACCTAAATGTGGAATTTACAAAACAGCATGTAAAAAATAATCTGGATATAATTCCTTTATTTACAGTCTAATTCATTGGAAATAGGTCAAGTCCAGTTATAACAAGGTTGGGCTGGGTCCAAAGCTTATGTCTTACCATATACATTGTATTTGCTAATTCCTGTTGACTTTTCATGGTGGGAGACAATTTTTAGGTTTTTCTGTTGTTGCTTTGCAGTCTTTCTGACCTGAAGTTATGGGATGCTCTTTCCCTTATACTGTAGTACCCAGAAATGGCCAAGATGCTTGCAGCTACTGTAACACAAAGCATATACCATCCACTGAATCTACCCAATAGGAAGACTGTCTCTATCCAAGAAATAACACTAGTACCTGTGTACTAGCCAACAAAACCTTGGGTGCTCTAACACTACAGCTCAGTGTGATTATTGATTTGCTGATTCTACCTCATATTATTAATTTATTAATCTGTCTGGCTATGACTTGAAACTAATTAAACTAACTTAAAATTTATTTTCCACAATTACTCTTGCAGAAGGCTAAAACCATGGAAGGAGAGGTCATCTATTATTAATGAATAGCTCCATAAATGTCCAACAAGGTTCAGCTGACATGGTTTACTACAGTAACTTAAAACTTCATACTGATACGTAAGCATGCCAGAGCCAACCTGGTTCCATCAGTGGAAGTTACTTGACTTGCTTGTAATTTAAATGCTTATAAAACATTACCAACTGTACACTAATTTACATATCTGGTCATAACTGAATAATAAACCATTAAGAACTGGCTAAATGTATGCAAATATAGGCTAAATAGCTCACAACAGCATATGAGAAAGCAAAAAATTACTTAGGATCTCTGGAGATTGAGCTTAGATCAACAGTAAGTAGTTTTTGCAGAATCGGTTCCCTATCCCACTCTAGTGACAGTTTGAGACTAATTAATACTTCTCAAATGACAAGCACACCATTGCAGGAAACAACAGGAACATTTTCCTAAAGGTCCTTTTTAAAGACTTGTTATGCTTGCATTGCAATATTATAAGACTATGGTAATTTAAGAAAAAAACCACCGTATTAATGAGATAATGCAAATCTATGTGTTTACATTAGGTAAAAGGTGTGTATGTAGCTGTGTATACTCTTACATGTGCATTCTTCTCTGCTCAATTCCAAGAGATATGAATGACTGCCGTGGGTGAGACGAGTGAGGGGTGGTCTTGGCCTTCTCAGGAATACACTGTACTGCTTGTAAGCATTCCCTACATGTGCAGTACCTTCCAATACTTGCCTGTGACAGTGAGGCCTGCCACCACCCACCTGTGCCTACCCCACAGGTGCCTGACCTGCAAAATCCATGCCAAGTAAAACTCCACACTTCAGATTTGTATTGGTAGTACATTAATATTACACTGAGCTACTAAATCGCCTCAGCTGAGAGCCTGGACAAGTTTGCTTCTATGACCTCACATTTGAGAATTACAAGGTTAAAAACATCATTCGTATTTTTTTTTAACTGGTATAGAAGGTTTATATAACCAAATCTTGTGTAATTTGTTAGATTAGTTACTTGTGAGTTCCATTTTGTATATAAACTGCATTATTTTTGAATACAGTCCCACTTTTACAGCATACCACATGTACAAGGATAATTTTTTAAAATGTCTCTGATGACCACCTCACCTTCCCTTTACACTACCTGTAAAGCACCTTTGCAGGGTTCACAATACGACAGTGACAGCTTGCATGTACAGAGCAACATTTGCTTTTTTCTAAATTTTTCAGTTGTGTGAATACACAATGCTGAGACTAATGAATTTCATTGTTTGAATGCACAGCATGAACTCCAGAACATAGGTGGTTTAGAAATGCTTGCAATACATTTATTGTTCTAGTTGACTTGAAGTAGTATTTTGTATTTAAAAAATCCCAGAACGTTATACAGTACCACACTTCTAATTTGCCTTTTTTTAGTTTTGTTTTAAATTATGAACAGAAGATTGAAAGCTACAGGTTACTTATTATGAAAAGAAATCTGTTATGTTCTAATTGGATCTTCTGGGCAGAACAAGTGATAGTTATGTTTATAGATACATTCATTTTGTCATTTTTCTGTATCACTAGATGAAATAAGAAATATTATCATCATCATCATCATAACCACATTGACTTTAATTTCTGTAAAATTAATGTAAATTAATGTTGCAGTCACACATAGAAATGAAGCAGTTTTTATCTGATTCATTCATTTCTCAAAAAATGCTATCTGTGCTGAATCGTATTTAATTTTGCATTCTACCATGTCATACATATTCAATATCATGACTGCAGACTAAATTTTGATATGTGTTTCTAGGGGCAGAGATGGGAGGACAATGGAGTCTACTGACATTTATCAAAAGGATTAGCAGTTTTTTGCTACTGAAACATCATAAATTGTTTTCCAATTCACCACATATGGTGCAGCTACAGATTTTTTTAATAGCCAAAATGAGACTCTCCAGTTCAAAAATTTCAGAAAGCCTTTTATGAGCAGACACCTAATCAGGTACCCACTACAGCAGCTCAGCCAAAATCTGCTTTCAGTCCTCGGGCACAAAATACGGTCCTACTGTACAAGAAATACCAATGACCTGCAGTTCCCTGGCTTTCAGGATATTTTAACAGTCAGTTGAAATGTTAGATGACCTGGTCAAAATGGGGGAGTTGAAAAAAACAATAACAGACCCAAAGAGAAATCCAGATAATCAAACGCATTGGATTGAAGTGGGAGGGAGAATTGTTGGCTGATACTGATCTGGAAACTTTAGCCATAACAACAGACTTTTATAATAGCAACAAGCATGCCATTAGGGATTTGAGGGCAGTTGTACAAGACACCTTTTTAATTTCTGCATTCTGTGAACTGCAAAAATTGTTCCGCATTACAAAAAAAAATTTGTAGATATGCTAGGAGTTCAGAGCCTGTAATCAAAAGCAACACTGCCTCCGGATAGCTTCTATTCTCACATCAGGAAGTAATATCAACTTCTGCATTCCTGTAAGAAGGAGTGAGTTGGGCATTATATAAAATTGCGTGCAAAATTTTATGCACTATGTATGATTTTAGCAGTAACTTTCAAATTTATGGCCTTCAAATGACTTGATTTAGTTAAAACTAGGGACCAGAAATACCAGATATTTCCTGAGGCTTGCTCCCAGACAAAATTTTGTGGGAAGAAAAAAAAAAGGTTTTTGCACTTTGTAGTTCTACAAAACCCACAGAATAATCAAAATGCAGCTTTGAAATTCTACTGTATTTTTGCCTGCCCTTCTTTTTGGTGTTGGCATAGGTTTTTTTTTCTTGATGATCATAAAATCTGAAATTGCTGAACAGTACAATTAAGTACAAAAATGTACAAGTGTAGCTTAAATTCTCTATTAAAACACTCCTCTAAAATATCATTGCAAACCTTCTCACTGTTTTAATTAAATTCAGCAAATTTTACGTAGCCCTAACATTTATAGGATTATAGCTTTTGACCCCAATTATATGACAACTATTTGATTACATAATTACCATAAAAGTAGTTGAAATTATAGACTCGCAGGAATCTTTAGAAATTTAAAATTATCACAGATTCTGTAAAACATTTTAGATGATTAGAAACAAGGTGGTGGGCAGAAGGTAAATTCAAGGCCAAGTACTACTTTGAAAGGAATAAAAGAAGGAAAGGGAAAATAAAAGCATTTCAGTTTAAAAAAACCCCTAAGTATTTAGAAGTTTTGTGAACTTTTTTTGCATGTGTTTTTTCTTACTTCAAAACAAATTAATATTTTTCTGCTTATTACAGTGGGTAATTTTGCAGAGATTTTAATTTAATCCACCAGCTAACCCTGATCATTATCACTGTGCCATCAGGAAACAGCTGAATAAAGTAGATACTTTGGCTTTTTCCTCATTAATGTACATGTGCACACACACATACACACACACACATACACACACAGGAATGTGGGTTGGCGTAAAGTCTTTAACCAGTGATTTATACTGCAAAGTGAAAACTGGTAAGAAATTTCAGTTTCTGTAGGAAAAACTGAAACATGCAAATTTAGGTCAAGGTATTAATTATGGTGACATCGTCTACCAGGCTTTATTTAACATGACCTATCTAATAAAATCATGCAACCTTATTTTTTCTCTCTCCCACCTTCTCGGGCAACATTATATTCAGTATTGCAATGCAAACATCTCATTCCTTGTGGTGCTTTCTGTCAATTGAATAATTTCTACTGCTTGATGGAGACATCGTCTAGTCACAAAAAGATGAACATTAAGTTCCCTGGGTGAAAACAACTCACCCTAAAGCTTGTAAATTACAATTGAACACCTAAACTCCTACTTGGACATGCATTTTTAAGGCTAAACTTTTTAAGGCTAAACTTAGAAAACCCCAAACATTAAGTATCAATGCAAGTTAACAGTATTAACAAAAACATCCAGTATAAAACAGAGTTAGGCACTGTAATTAATTTTTTTCTGTGAAAAATTTATACAATCATCCCAGTATGAATGTAACTCCTATCTTTGCATGAAGCCCACATAAATAACAAGATGAGTAGGCAGGGGAGAGCTGAATGTTTTTTATAAATTCAAGCACTGTAGAGGGATAATCTGAAATTAACTTCACTTCAAATGATTATATAAAGAAATGTACTCTAAATTGTGGTAAGAATTTCAACATTTCCCAAATGCCGCATTCTAAGGTGCAATTTCATTTAAGCTTGTGCAAATGTTGCTCACCAATCTATAAAACAGCAAGTGTTTTAACTCAACTATTGAGCAAACAACACTGATTTTAATAATCCTGTAATTTTTCTGTTTTCACAGCCTCTCACCCATTACCTACAGTTTTCCACCATTTTTCCTCTATATTTATTTGTAGAAGAAAAATACCCCAAACCTCTCCCTTGCATATAAACACGTAAGTATATGCAAAATACATTCCCCTTCAATTTCACATCTCCAAAGAATAACTAATAAACAACCAAGAGAAAACTCTTCATTCACTGTTGTTTCAACACATTCATTTGCATTTTCTGCTTATTGGAGAGTTGTGTTTAGAGAAAAAATGGGTTTGTCTCAGTCTCTGTGCCTTCTCTGAATGTGCTTTTAACCACCCAAAGGTTTTTTTCTTGTCACTGTGCAAATGAACAGACACTTCTTTTATTAATATTCCTAATTAAATCCATATTCAGACTATTTGAGTGTAAATGGGAGCTTTGCTGGACTGCATGTTTATCCTAGCTGTCTGCAGAACAATAGATTGACCTGTGCATGTTATGGATCAATAGCAACATCAGTGGTTTCTTAACCATTTATATTTACAACTTATGTACAGTAAGGAGGAGAAAATGTTCCACTGGCAAGCTAAGCCTTATCAGTCTGCAGAGATCAGGAAACCTACCCTGTCCTTCCAAGGAGATTTTGGCATTAAGAATGATAAAGACCTTGGCACAATGTTTTCTAACTAAACTATACCGAGATCCTTAATGGCACAGAAATTCAGTGCAGAACTGGTTAACTCCATGGTTTAAGTCTTCCAAAATACTTTCCTCAGAAATTTAGGTTAAAATGATATATAGGCAGAAGATAGATGACATTTAGTAGCAATACAATACATGATTTCAGTGGAGTCTAGCTAAATCTTGGCAATACAAATACACTAACTGACAGGACTTTCAGTCTTAAACATGTATTTTTAAGTGCCTAAACTGTGTATTCAGCACTGTTGGTTTGATTTATGTCTTCTGTAGCAACTTCTGGTAGGCTTATAGATGCTAATTCCTTCTTTCTTTCTGACATAAAAAAGCTGCCACGTCAAATCCACATTCAGAAGCAGCTAAACATGGCATTATTGGCTCTTGTTTACAGTTACTTAAAGAAAAAAAAAAAGTAGTCCAAGCCCTGGTTCAGATTTGTAGTACTATGAAGAGTAAAAACTTTCAGGAATTAAAAAGCATAGTTACTGAACAAAATACTGCCTTCTTGACCACAATGGCTTTCATAGTTATGTCTCCAGTTATTAGTTTCAGCCCTGTAATTTTGTAAGCAACATCTGCTCAGTATTGTTGTAGTAATCATGAAATAGATACAAATTTTCATGTTTCTATTTCTTTGTGGTTTTTGTTTGTTTGTATGGGGTGTTGTGTTTTGTTGTTGCTGTTGTTTGGTGGTTTTGTTTAGTGACAGTTTTACCTTCCCTCTGCACTCTCCCTGGACTAGTTAAGTTCCTCCTGAAACGGCTCCTGAACATGAGTCCTTTTACAGCTGAATAAAACCTGGTGAATCACAAGGGACATAGGTCTCTATTGCAGTGCATATAAAAAGAAGACAGCCAGTAATATGCTGTATTGAGCAGCATTATTGAATAGCATATAGCATACTGCCTTTTTGACAGGCTGAAAGAAACCACACGCCGGCTCTGATTTCAGACTTGCACAGGAGGCAGACCATGTTCTATCTTCAGCACATCCGGAAATCAAACAGTCGAAGAAATGAGGAAAAGGGGAACTGGGAAAGAAAGGAAGGTTCAACCTGATTTTGTTGTAATCCTACATAATATTCCTAACTTTAGCTTTTCTCAATTCATCTGCTCCTCAGAGCATTAGATGGCATTTTTTTTGCTTTTAACATGGTAATATAATGAGAAACTGCAAACAAGATTTTAACACCATTTAACCCAAACAGTCTGGGGAAAATGTTATCCAATCTCTTGTTGCTTAAGTACTTTGGATCATCAGAACAGGCAGGTTTTTCAGCTACTTTCTATTTCTTCTGGAACTATCTGCTTTAATTCATTCTTTAACAAAAAGGGAATTTATCTACAAGTTTCAATCAGATAAGGATTCTGTGAAAGGCATAATGGCCTGACATTTATTTCTTAAAGATATCTGAACACAATTTTCAAAGAAATTAAACCTCAGGTAGCAGCGTGTTTTGTCCCCACATTTACTAAGGACTTCTGGAGAGGAAGAATACAAAATTACGCCACCTAGTGAAGCTGTGACTACTACCCTGTACATTCAAGAAAAAGAAGACAAACAGCACAAAAAAATTTTAAAATGTTCAGATGCATACAGGACATAACAACACACAAAAAAAAAAAAGTCATACAGAATATAGTCTGACCCATATAGTCTTATATGCTACAAGCATAATCAGTGAACTTGATGGAGAGAATGTATGGACTGTTCTTAAGAACGCATATGATTTTCAAAGGGAATTTTAAGTTTTACAATACTACATGAATTTCTCTCATATAAACAATTTCTAGATTGCAGCTGGTAACTGATATATGACTGTGCTATCAAAGTAACACATGGCCAAAATGGCAGTTGGAGGTCTTAACTTACCTCCTAAAATGGTGACATTCAAAAAGTTAATGGCAACTTTTTAGTAGTTTGAGTTGATCATGCTTACTCCAGGCACGACCACATTTTATGTATCTAGCATAAAAATTAGCTGAGGTTGTTAACAGAAGTAGTTTATGTCCAGGCCCAAATAAAATTAGTATTTGTTAAAATGTGTTTATCCTGAAGTTAAATTCACTCTAAACACCAGTTTCAAAAATACCTAGACTTTGGCAAATGATTTGGGAAGCTGAGTGCAGATTTTGACTAAAACATTATGCAAAATCCTTATTCTCTCTCATCTCGCTAGAACAATACATGACCCTTTGATGCACATCTGGATGCATGAACTGTCTTCATTACAGACATTTACTGGTGCAGAAGGTAAATTTTTAAAGAGATAGCCATACACCTGCAAATTACACTGTACTCACATCTCTTCGTAGTACACACCTTCCACTGATCACATCCAAGCCTCCTTCCCTGTGCCTGCATTACACACGACAATAAAAAGGACTTAATCTTTTGAAGCCACATTTCACTGGTTAAATTACAGCGAATTGTTTAAAAATAAGTTATGCAGGCAGCAACCAAACTGCATTGCACTCAGTGAAGTAGGATATGTCATGCAGGAACAGAGAAGAGAGTCCAACATGCTGGATATCCTCCTTCCTTAAAGTACAGTCCTAATTCTTTAGGGCAATGTGAAAGCATCCAGGATTTCACAAATCTCAGCCTTAGTTACCGAGCTGGCAGAGCCACAGAATCATTCAAGCCAAAAAGGAGATCTGGAGTCATCTTGTCTGACCTCCTGCTTTAAAAGCAAACTGAACAATGCCTTCCTGACTCACAATTGATAAAAGAACACAGAACTTTTCTGATGGCCTCCTGTAATGCATACGTATGAGCTATCAATATTTCTGGACATAAAATGGCCCACCATCAAACAGTACTATCTTAATACGGGTTTAGGCTGACCTCTCCTTTTATATATGAATGATGGACAATTTATCTCCATCAGCATACCCCAGCTCCTAATAAGACATAATGTACTTAAAGGCTTCTACAGATCAGTTCACTCATTGGGTATAACTGCGTGAATTTTATTATTTCATCTTGGAAAGCATTTCAGTTCTACATGATTCCCTGAAGATAGGGTCCTGTTACTTTTTCCCCAAATTATTGTTACTTATCTGCAAGAGAGAAAGAAGCTAAAGAGAGGTCCTATCTCATTATAGGTCATCAAAACTTAATTTAACAAGTGCATGACTACGGAAGAATAAAGACAGAAGACCTGATTCCCTTATACCTTATGCCAGTATAAACTGATTTCCTCAATGCAGAAAAAGAAATTTGGGATAATTTCCGAATTAATGTTTTTAGGAGCACATATATAAATCAGATTTTCAGTTGCATCCACTTACAAATCTACATCCATCTGTGGTTTCAGTGGAATTAGTACAAAATTAAAAACAAGAATGTAGCACCTTGACATCCCCTCCCCTCCCCTAATACAAACCATAAAGCGTTTCTAAGCACACTAGTAACTTGATTTCTTTTTCTTTTACTTAGGGATTTATATTACCAACTATTCATTAACTTACTCAAGTGAAAGGGAACTGAAGATACTCTCCTCCTAAGTAAAGCTTTCTGTTCCCTGAAAAAGCTTAACAAGAAATAGATACTTTAGCAAGGGATCAAGGACAAGAGGCGTTTCACATCGAATGGAAAAAGAAATCTTTTATAAACAGTTTACATGCTGCCTAGCACATATCCAATGACTGTTTGATTGTGTACCTGCTATTACAGAGGGTAGTCACCAGTTTCAACTAAATCTTTGTAGAATGTTCTCACAGATTTGCACAATGACTTACAAGATCACTGGCAACAGGAATACTGCCTCTTTCCCCCAAATTTCATGCTCTTCAAAACTCAGATCTTGCCCAGGGATCTCCCTGAGAAGCTTGTTTTTCAGACAGCTTTGGAGCAACTACTCAAGTTTTAGATCCTGACCAGAACCCTGCTATGAACTCTAGCATCTGCTATCACACCTTGCTTTCTTTGGCACAGCTGACACAGGATGCCAGGCAGAACTGGAGCTCTTCCTCCCTGAACACTGGCTGGGTGGCTGTGAGTCACAAACACAGCACACAGTAAATAATCCATCTGCCACTGAGATCTTGGAAGTGCTGAAGCAGCTCTGTGTTTCTCAGTCTTTGTATTGCCTTCAGTGCAACAGAGAGTACTGTGACAGCATTTTCTCTCTCCCTAAAGTAAAGAATAGACGTGGAAGTTGCAAAGTAAGTACAAGAAGCTGCAAAAATTCCAGTGAATCAAAAAGCCCATAGTGTGAAATGTAGGAACCTAAAATACCTTAGAATATCCTTCAGCAGTCAAAGGTGAAGGAGTTAAAGAAGGGATTTTAACCACCTGTAAACCTGAACATAAGAACACCTGGAATACATGCTTATCTTTTGAAACCAAGGAGTAACTTGAAGAAAAATTATCTCAAGGATTTACCTCCATCTTTTGGAAGAAAACACTTGCAGACTAAGAAAATACAATTTTGTTTGCCTGACTATTGTAATATGAAAGAACAAGACATACTTTTGACTCAGCTTTATGATACTGAATGTTGCTTTTGCTGAATTGTGTCTACTTTGCCCCACAAAATGTGAAAAGAGCAGGGCCTGTAGGTATCTACCAACCAAAGGTACACAGTATTAATACACAACTGCTTTTTCAAGTCTTTCATTATAGCATGCCTGTAGAAAGGGCAAGTAAAATTGATCCTGGACAGGGAAGCATGCTGAGGAACAGGTAGTTAAGATTAAAATGGAGTTCCTGAGAACCTGCACAGCAGGTTCTCAAGAGATTATGCTTATTTAATTAAGTGTTTATGAAAAATGGCTTCACTGTGAACTACACCAAAAAGATCATGGTACCTTTGAAAGGAAGAAACTATGTGGTCATTAGGAGTCCCTCCGTTCTCCCACATGCTGCCCCACGTTTTCTGAAAGCACTGGCATGCAGCGAACATCCATCCCTAAGTCTCTCCTCAAAAGATGGTTTCTTTGCCTTATGAAGAAATATTTAAAGTCCTTACCTTTTTGTTCACTTTGGACTCATTTTATTCCTCCACCTGCTCAAAGCAGGTCATCCTCATGAACTGAGGAGAACAGGATGGATAATCTGTAAGTATCCACATACCCTGTAACACTTCTGGAAGCTGGAACTTTCTTATTTATTTACTTTTAACTGCTGCCCTCACTAGTGGCTGAAATGCATGTCCCTGGGGGTCTTGAAGTCCTGTAAAATATAACTGACCAATGCCTTGCCACCCCAACTAAAACAAAAATATTCAAAGTGATGTAATAAAACTGTTATGAAGAGAAGATAAATTGTAGACAGCTTGCATTCTGGAAACTCTACGGTTTAGATTTGACTGCCTTCAGAGTTATCCCTTACGATTTGCCTCTCGGAACCACTGGCATGTGGACATTTTGAACGTGGCCATATCACTTCAGAATTTACAGTGCAGCAAAACCATATTTTTTTCTCACAACAGGAAGATCAGCAATAATTCCTGAGTTTACGTCCTATTTCATATCAATTAAAAAATTATTTCATTTCTATCAAGACTCCAGAATTAGGTATATACCAAAGTATGTTGATGAACTAAGTATTTCCATCTGTTATGTTCACTAAAAATATTAAATCTTTGAGGCTTTACCCTGTCTTTAAGAAAGTAAGCCATTGCAAGTGGATATTCTCCTTGCTTCACTAACAGCCCAGACCATCATTACAATCAATACCATTTCAGGCCTAGCAAACCAGGGATCCAGAACAATATACCCCATATAATCACAACATCGCATGGTTTCAAAGTTTCAACTTAAACCCGAATTTCTAATACCAAAGATCTGCCTGGCTTCCATGCCAGTCTCAGTGACCA
The DNA here is from genome assembly GCA_024734555.1 of Trochalopteron elliotii. NCBI lineage: Eukaryota > Metazoa > Chordata > Aves > Passeriformes > Leiothrichidae > Trochalopteron > Trochalopteron elliotii. The sequence continues at coordinate 379,559 of JANPWX010020199.1, read as the reverse complement.
AGACTGTGATGTGTTCTTTCCTGAGTCGTTCACTGCACAGGCTGCTACAGGACAGTGCCATTTTCTGAAATCCTGCATGCTGGCACTTCAGAAAGCAACAACTGCCTCTCGAGCAGACAGAGTTGTTTCATGTCCAACTTGGAGTCTGTGGTCTCCACCAACAATGAAACAGCATTTTCAGACAATGGATGATGCTGTAGGAAACTAGCTAAGCCCAGAAAATTGTATACAAAGCACGAAAATATAAAGAAATCTTCAGATAGGCCCATCAAGTGTAGTTTCAAGACTGGCATCTCCAGATGAGTGGGTAGTCTGTAAGTTCATGCTTAACAGCCTTCAGCTGCTCCAAACATACTACTACTTCATTTTAATTTAAATGAAGTTTTAAATTAAAAGTTTAAGGCTAGGGTTGAATAGTGATCCATAAAAAAATCAGAATATCATTTTAGGTACAGTGACCAGAGAAAGTCTGAGAACTATCCTATGAAATGCAACGTCATTAACACTTAACTGGATAGTCCCATGCTGAATTGACATGCACAGATCTCTACTAGATTCACATCACATGACAGAAAACAGAACAAGTATAACATGGAAGTTTAAGTTTTATAACTTTATTTATTATTTCATCTTTTGATACATCTCCTCACAGATTTCTGAACTGACAACTGATTTATTTTAACTAACATTTTCAGAAGGGACTATAAGACTGACACAACTAGTTTTCAGTATTTTCAATAGTCTCATGTTAGAGAGAATAAGTATATTTCATTTGTGCCTCACAGCTCATGTCAAGAATAAAAATGTTTGAAAAGTCACTTAATTCCTATACTTATTTATTTTAACTAAAGTTTTACACATTTCAACTCCATATCCCTATTTCTATGGTTACTAATGGCTTAATTCAACATCAAAACATACAAAATTTGTATGTTCTTCAACAGCCCTTCAAAATATCTTGTTTCTAGAGTGTCTGGTCAACTGCTTCTAAATGACAGCCACTGCCTTTAACTGGGATGGGTTTTCTGGCATGTCCAAACACTTTAATAATTCAAATTCTACAGACAACCAATGTAACTTGAAGGAAGTCTCTTATCCATGTCACTAGCTTCTAACTAAACTGTGTATTTCCATGTCAAAGACAGGTACTTATATCTATACTATTCTTCTCACGACTATCTATCAATTCACATATGTAAATCTTTATCTCAAGACTGGTTTTCAGATTTGTATATTAAAGTTAATATAGTAAGAGAGAATTTCTTTTTTAAACAGTACTGAGCTGAGAGAACAAAAATATGTTACAGAAAAATAAATAAACATTACAGAAAAAAGCTTTCATTACTTCCATGTTTAGCTTCTATCTACTGGGAGATACAGAAGTATATGACATCTTGAGAAAGAATGTTTTGGGGGAGTTAAGAGGGCTAGGTAAAAAGTATTGGAATGGAAAAGGCTGCTGCTTTCATGTTAAAAACCAGAATGTTTTACCTTGTACTCTGGGCTTCCAAATTGCCAAGCCTGTGATGTGCTGTCACAACTTACGTGTGACTGACTGGTTACAGAGCTTGCTGATCTATATGGAGAGGTGAGAATTTGTCACTCTGCATAAGTGAAGAGATCAGTCAGATACAGTGATAGATCTGTTCTTTGCCTAGCTTTGTATGCTGCTATATTATGGTGGCTCAGTGGCTGCCAAAACAAATTTTGAGCCTAGTTTTGTGGTTGAAAAAACAAGAAAAAAAAGATAGGGATGTCCTAACACAAACACCTCCTGTAGAAAAAACCTCTTAGAACCTCTGTAGTGCTGTGCTCTATCCTCTAGGGCAGCCACAGTGATCCTGGAGTTATTTCATAGTCTCCTCCTAGCCCTGCAGTTTACTCACTACATAGTCCAGCACAGCCCAATGTGGAAGCAGGTATCTACCTCTCCTGGGGCTGTCATTAATGAAGATATTTTGTACAGCTAAGTGTGTCACTACCGAAACACACAAAACAGCAGTATAACACTGTAAAAGAGAACCCAGAGATGGAGAGCCTTCATGCTGGGTTTGAAGTAGCGAACAATGGTCTACCTGATTTTTTTAAGGCTTGCCTTAAAACTGCAGAACCATTGCTGCAAAAAAGCAAGCCCTGAGTGGGCTACTCAGACAAAGTTGAGTGCAGAAGCACTGTTAGTGGAGCTCCTGTCTAGAAGCACTGTTAGTGGAGTGTTCAACCTGCAATCACAGGTTTGGATGACACTGACTTTTTAAGTGCAAGCATTGCCATACACCAACATTACTCAGTGGACTGAGATAGTTTATGCCTGCTACAGTAGAGAGTTCAGGTAGCAGTGAGAATGAAAGAAGGTCAGTCCCTGCTCAAATCTGACTCCTCAGGCAGGACCTCAAGTGACCTGCAAGAAGAAGAGCCCTTCTTGTCTCTCCAAATCTACCCTACCCTGAGGAAATGCTGTGATGTCTCTGCTAAGGATGAGGGTTACAACTTAGAGAACACCACATACAGCATCCACTCAAAGTCAAAAATAAAAACACACAGGAGTGAACAAAGGGATAACAGTATGAAGGGGTATATGCTGGGTGCCTGCACATGTAATGCTCTATTCCTGGCCTGTAGCCTCATATCTGTTCTCTCTTTTGCAACTAGTCCCGTGGCTCTCTCCACTGCAATCTTTCCAACATGTGCTTTGTTAGAACTCTTGACCATAGGCCAATTAGACCAAAAAGCTGAAAGGTAGACTAAAATACTTTAAGAAAAAAAAAAAAGGCATCAAAATCACAATCACCTTGCAGCTAGAAATATACTTCAATAGAACTGTTGTGGCAGTGAAATTGATAAAGTGAGGTGAAAGGCACATGAGATTTAGAGAAGATTTTCCCAACCATTCTCTGTGCTTCTTCCAGAAGACACACCAGAGACCACTGGCCTAATGGAGGTCAATATCTGACCCTCTTCAGGGCTTTCAGACAATGTTGCCTATGCCTTTCTGTGCAATTTGGCTGCTGGTCTCCTATTTGTGGTGGTGCGTTATAGTCTCAATTATTATTTTTTAGGCTAAAAATAAGGGAGTATCTTTAGAAAGGTAGTATCCACTCTATTAAGTGTATTTTATCATACCGCGTAAAGGGCTCTTTTTTGCTCATGGACAAAACGTTCCATTCAGAACATCATGTTCCTTACCACTCAAAGGAACAGCAGTAGAATATATTTTATCTTTTTCATACAATGTAATAGTGCTCTAGCTGTACTAGTTGTCATTTCTACAGATTAATGTAACTTGTATGTAGCAGTTTGTAATGATGAGACAAAGACCCACTGCTCCTCAATATTTCCAGACTTGACTCTGACTTGCAGCTTGATCTTGGGCAAGGCATTTACCACATCATCCACATGGACAACTGTGCAAGGGTGCCAAGAGCAAATTCAGCACAGCTGGGATGCTTCCCACTGCCTGAATGTCCCTGCTAGTCTTCAGAGGAGAGACCTTGCTGCAAAGATAGTGCACAAACCTGGCCATCAGTTTGCTAGAGGGTTTGTACATTGCTGGGGGACCATGAAATGGGCCACTCACCACTGTGGTATAGCTAAAAAGCAACATAACTCTCAAACATAACTCTGTTGCCACAGAGTGAAATAACCACTGCCTTCATACCTGAAGCACAATAGTGTTACAAACATTGTATTGCTCACAGGAGGCTTTTTATTTGGGGTTCCACTGCAAGTAAAGAGAACACCAGGTTTGTAATAAAATTAGCACAATCCCTGAAACAAGCAACAAACAGGGCTCTTCTAGTCCTCCAACAAATCCTGAAAGAAAAAATATTGCACATTTTCAGTTCCCCTGAAAGCATCAGCAGCACCAACAAACAGTAAACTTGTGAACAGCCATTGTTATGTGTTGCTCTGTTCCTTACAGAAATGTTTGTTTGCCACTGGTGTCTATTTAATCATGCCTGTTATGCTGAGTTTTAAAGCTTAGTAAATACTTTACAAATCCACTCTGGTTTTAGAGAGGCTTGTTCTTTGTGAAAGCTCAAATGACTGGATTCATCAAGGGTGAACCCCACACACAGTGCAGGCCTAATCTTTCTGTGTACTGCAGTATGATAAAAACCAAGGTGGCAGGAAGTGAATACATCAAGGAGACCGAGTTACCCTGTTGGTACTGTTGCAGTACATTCTTACTTTTCTTTCATATAGAACTGAACACTGTGCTGTAAAATAGCTGTCACAGAAACTTATTCTTCCTGAAGATTACAAGTGACACACAGCGCCACATTTAACCAGAGCTTATTGAGTCAATACACAAGAATACGTTCAGCAAAAGGATTTGGTATAAATATATGTATGCACCCTAAGGGAACATGATGCAGTTTTCCACAAACACCATGCATGTATGATCACACAACTTAAAAAAGAACACCATTGTCAAATCTATAGTATTTCTGATTAATGAAAAACTTCCATTATTTTGGTTTTGATATGACAGAATGAATCACTAATTCAAACAGAGAAAGGTGAGGGAACACAGCCAAAACATGACCTGAGATGTGACTGTATAAACATCTGCACATCTCTGTGTATACATACATATCTGAATACCTATGATATATCTTATTTATAACTGTATACATATAGATAGATACACACATACACACAGATAATTTCTAGTATGGTGGCAGATTTTCTCTGAATCTATAATTTACCAGTGATTAGATGTTAGCAATAGAGAATATTCCCACTTCACTTTTTAGCATTTGCACAAATTAACATCAGTGGATGCATTATTATCTACTGCATTTTATGGTTTGGGTTGGTTTTTTTTTAAGACTTGACAAAGGACTGGGAGAATTGCCTAAAGAAAAGTAGCCTTGACAGAATGCACAGCCTGGAATCTGGTTTCAGCACACTGGATCAGTTTTTCAGCTAGAAAAACAACATGTCAGCTTGGCTAAGAAAGATCACAGGGATTTCTTTATGTAGTGCTAGCTTTAGAAAAGTTTAAGAGTTACCAAAAATCTCTAAACTCATGAACTCCAACATGAGCTGAGCCAGTATTCTCAAGATAGACTATTTCAAAAGAAATTTTACACAAGTGGCTCACTCTATCCATGTGACCTACAGATTGAGTGTCAAGGACTGTGTGTATGAGAGGAGTGGGAGATCCTCAGACCACTGAAAAAAACTGCTGCTTTTCAAGGTCAAATGGTGTAATGACTTTTGATGTGAGAAGTCTGTAATTTCTAACAGTTTCTTTTTCCATAGAAATAACAAGAGAGCTGTAGATAATCAGGTCATTCCCTAAAATGTAAAATTTGTTTCAAAAATACTCAAACCAAACACAGAAAAACCCCTGCATTTCAAAATAATTCACATCACACACACTTGGAGAGATTTCTCTTCAAAATGCTGGGACCTAACCATAAGCAAAGTACTACAATACTGAAATATTATATTGAAAAGTACTATTACACTGAAAGTAATATATACACACATATATACATTCTATGTATGTATATTTAATCATATACCTGAATAAATAGGGTATTTGGACTAATTTCCAAATGACCTGGTTATCTTCCACTGAAAATGTCTGTTTAGATAAAATGAAAGAGTATCTGAAAGTAGGAACATTTGGGGCTGACCTTACAGCTGTTATTCTTTGAAGATTAATAAACCAATCTGCATTCAAGAAGTATGCTGTATTTCACTCCTATATTTTATATTCTATATACTATACATGGTGAGAAAGAAAACTCCTAAAACCCCAAAGCAGGTACTGAAAGCAACCAGTGCAACCACTAGGCAGTTCAGTTTGATTAGTTGTCATCAGCTTGGTAAAATAATTAGAAAAAATGCCAGTGTGCTGCTTGTCAGTTTACAGCTCTAAAGAGGTGTTAGCTCATACTGATAGACAGAACTGCTCTTTCCCAGTACAGCAAACACAAGAGTACACTATAGCAAACCCATAAATATTAATATGTATCATCAGGTTTACCACTTAGGAGTGTCACCTCGTGATTAATGGGCTGAGAGCCTGTGAGCTGCAAAGCAAAGCTGAGCTGAACAAGATGTGCTCGCAGGCTGAAATATAATTCCTATTGCACATTTCAGCACGTTGGCAAATTAAAAAAAATAAAATAAAAAAATTATTAACTATTAATCATCATATACAGAATGATTAACTGTTTTGTACTAGCATATGGAGGAACACTCCTGTTCCATTTCAGACCGTTCACTACAAAAAAGCTTTCATGCACAGGCTAAATTCTTACTTGTTCTGTGCAGATACTAAAGCTGCACTGATATTTTTGGCAAAAGCCAGTATTTGCCAAATTTTCCAAAAGGCAGACTACTCTTTCCTTAGTGACTGCTCCTTCAACTGTACTAGGAGGTTTGATCAGTGCATATATGCACTCATAAAATCTCATGTTTACATGCACAGCAGACTCAAACCTGGTGACACATCCAAATTTCAGGAGATCTCCAGAACTTTCTGAAGTCCTGAATGTATGCCATCGGGTGAAGAGCTACTTTATATAGTACGCTTTACATAAGACACCCTTTATGAGTCAGACTTCTCACAATACAGCCACTGTGTGTACCAGGAACCTGCAGAGGGTTCAGCTTCATGTCTGATCTATTTCATGTGAGGTTTATCTATTTAAATGATGGGATCTTAGAGCTTTTATACACTATTATGAGAGGTATTGAGATTACTGACTTCACCACTGACTTCACAAAGTTCCAAATGCAATGTAAAATAAATGATTTGCTGCAACACTGTAACATCTTTGTAATATGGACGTATTTGTCACTGGAAAACTTAATTTTGTGTTCCTTTTTTTAAAAAGAAGTGTATTACTTGGTATCTAATATCCAGCTTTGGTTTGCTATCAAGTTTCCTATAAAACAAGAGAAACAATGTATTCCTGCAATCGCTTCCATCTTATTTTCTGAAAAGAAAGGTTAAAAACTCTCTAAAGAAGGACAATGTGGAAAAATGAAATAATGATGCCAAAGGACCCAACTCGAAAAATTTGTTGTTTACTTACTCCATGCCATCCCCTTTGGCCATTATATAAAAAAAACCAACCAAATAAACCAGCTCCACAAAATAACACGTAATTCAGTGTTAGCTAGTAACAGCCATATCACATTCACAAAAGCTGATGCGCTATGTGAAACAATCCAATTATTTACAACAATAATTTGAATCATGTATCAACTAAAACTTCTTTTCCAATACATCCCCATCTCAATTAAGAACTAGAACATTGCTCTACTTTATATACGACTGTAAGAAACATGGAGAAGAAACGTGCTCAAATCCCTTCTCATAGATTTTGCCCAAGAAGTATTTCAGGCTCTGGCTAATGCACTACCTCGATCCTAGCAGAAGAAAAAGAATGCAGCAGCACATTTGTTTTAAAACAGGGTTGAAAATAATTACTGCTATTAGCTTCTGTGGTACTTCAGTGACACTGTTCTGCCATGTGGAAGTCTGATGTAGAAGCCAACATTGATTTCAGTAGTTCAGCCTGCATGATACACACCATGCATCTGTGTTTGTGCATGAAGAAGATGGAGAGCTAGGATCTGGACTCACACACCCAGACACTGAAATTCAGTGGCTCATCCTCCTCCACATAAAAGTGATGGATCTATGTAGCTACACATGCCTACACATTCTGCCAGGAGTGCATCTGAAACCTAGAGTCCATGCAACAGCTGGGAAATATTTCACTATGCAAGAGGATACTCAGGAATAAATATCCACACAACCTGTTAAATGAGAAACAGCCAATGTTTGGTTTACCTTCAACACAATCAGTAAGGAGGTTTATGATTTTTCTTTTAATATGGTAAAAACTTTTCCACATTTGCATATAGGCAAATCTCTTTCCTTCCCTTTCTTGCTTCTCAGGGCTTCTTTAACAGGTGCCATTGACAATCACTGGGGTGAATCTTGCTTTTTTAACCAAGTTATTCAGGGCTCCTCTGCAGCCAGGCTCTTTGCCAGTGATAGAAGCACTACTGTGATACAAAAGACATTGTGTAAAGAATTCACTGTAAATACAGCCTGAAAAGTTGCAGGAACTTTGGTTATGTCTGTAAATGGAAGCACGGACCTCACAGACAACTCCTAGGTTACCATATCAAAACAGTCCTAATCTACCCAGATCTCCCCAGTTTCCTTTAGCTCCATGAATCAATAATCCTTAATTCCTTACAAAAATATTTTCTTATATCAATGAAATACTATCAGTGTAGCAAAAGCAAAAATTTTGTTTGTATTCAAGAGATGATTGTAGAGCTTATTTAAGCCTCTCATATAGCATTACTATCATGACTAATTTTGAGAAACAAGTTTTCAGATTTCTTAATCTTTCTCCTCTCCCTCTAGCACTTATTTTGTTGTTGTTCTGGGGTTTTTTTTTCCTCCTTCTTTCAGCAACTTCCATCTTTTGGATTAATTTTAACATGAACAGTTTCTTATTAATTCTCCTCCCTACTATTTTGAGTTCTATTCTGCCTGGAGTAATCCTGTTTTCAAAATACTGACAAGCTGTCAAAATACATCTTTCAGGCGTCTCCCCTCCCTACTGCAGCATCATCCTGGATCCTTTGCACTCAAAGTCTACTCGTATGGGAACATCAAACTACGTGAATCTGGACCACAGAATTAAGCACCAAGAGTTATATTTTTAGTCATTTAGTTATTCAGTCACAAAACGTGCATTCTAATGACAAAATCAGTATAGTCTTATTGAATAATAATGTCAGAGGTAATTATACAGCATTATTTTAATTATTCTATGTTTTCCCTGTAGCAAGAGTAGGGAAGTGATGATAATATTGAAACAGCTCAGATAAGTTACCTAATTGCAAATTGGCAGGTCTTTGAGCATGGCCAGTATTAAAATATTGTCACACATTATAACATTACAATAGTGCATTCGGTACTACAAATATTAAATATTGCAATACTTACTTTGGAAAATGGTCGTGTTCTGCCTTTTAAGGTAACTTTTTAATGTGGATATAGTAACTTTTCATCCTAGTATTCCATATGTAGACCCCACAGATTCATGGCAGAATATAATCTTTATTGTGATTCTTTTAATATTCATGGCACATGGTCTGTGCATATGATAAAGATTGTATTCTACACTACATTTTTCAGGTCACTGACAATACTTTTGAAGGGTTAAATACAACACCTAACATGGTATAGAGAAAACCAAACTGTCCTTTAGTATTGCCCAACACAAGTTCAGCTGCAGAGTACTAGGATTAGATTCTACAGGATAAAATGAACCTCAGCAAACTGAAGAACAGCAGTTGTCTGAAAACAGGAATGGTTGAGAAATAACAAGCATACTTCCAGAGTAAAAACTCCCTTAAGGTGAGAATCAAAATGTAGTGGGGAGCGTCTAAACAGAAAACCTTTCTAAACACATGTATATGTCAGCAAGGTCACCTGAGTTTAGGATTCTGGTTTTGATTCCGCACCCCACCCCCAGCTTCTCAGCAAAATTCATCTGACCATCAATGCCTCAGCAGCTCAACACAACTCCAGAGCCATCTTCAGATGCAGGAGAAGACACATGGCTATCTGGTTGACATCTGATTTTCCCTCCTGCCATGGGCACTGACTGCAAGAGGAGAAAGTCAGGCCCTGCACGTCAGCTGAGAGGACCAGTAAAGCAGAGGTGCTACATGACACACCATAGGGTTTCAGTTGGCAGAACTGGATGTCATGCAGGTTAAAAGTTTTTTTGCACAGAATTAAGCTACCCAAGGAAAACCTTTCTGCATAAAATGTCATGCCTGCCTCTCAAGACAAGGAAGCTGAGGACCTGGGACAGTAAGTTCAAGAATGGATGTCTCCAGCTCTGTTCTAGGTGGAAAGTCTGGACATCCAGGCAGTCTGCATCTAACCTATTGGCAGATTTTTTTTTGTGTCTTCATTCCCTCCTTAACACTCTAAATAAAAAGTATTTGTGGGCTTTCACTTAGGTTTTTGTTGTTTTCTTTATTTGTTTGTTTCTCATAACTGACAGATTTCCTGTTATTTGAAATACAATGCCTGGAGTAAAGTTTAATAGCTATCTCAAGAGAGCTCTTCTTTTATTCAAAGGGAAGCCAATCTTCAATTTTTAATAATAATCTCATTTAGACAATAAAGCTACCAGAAAAAAATGCTCTTGGGAATATGCAAGTATCAGAAAAGACTTACAAACCAGCAAAAACAACACACAGTCACAATGCTCTGAAAACAGAGCACTGGCAATCAGAACCCTATGACATACAAGACATATTTCCAAATGGTGTTTCACGAGGTTTGACTACCACCCACAGCAGTGGCTTTGTAACCCATGAGGCTGAAAGCTGCACAGTTAAATTCATGGAAATTCCCATTGAAGCTTGGCAACTGTCATTTTTTTTCTAAAAAATTAGGCATCTGTATGGACCAGGAAGTTTTGTAAGTATAAATACGCATAAAGCAGCACAGTGGGTGCTTATGTCCTTTGGGAATCCTGTGGGTACACCTCTATGGAAATTAGAAGCCCACACTCCAATCAGTTAGAGTAAGACTATATAGCAACACAGATGGTTCTGCCAAATTCCCACTAAATTGTAAATGACTGGAATAGGTATTTGGACAGTAAGTAATCTCTACCAGGAAAACAAACAAGATCTGAAGCAGCTTCATTTCCTACTACTCCCCTCAAGTTCTCCAGAACAGCATTTTGTATGTGCTTACAATGAGCATGAAGTCTGTGCATCAAGGTAAGAAAACAATCGATTTATTTTGTTTGCTTATTAATTAATTTGTTTATTTTGCTTCTGTTATAAAACCATCAACCCAGCAATCACTGCTGAGGCCAGAAATAGTCTGATAAGCCCCTTTGATCATAACTCAAAAATTAGGTAAACAACTGTTCAATTAAGCAAAAGGTTACTAGTTCAGAATTAAATTTAGGGGATCTAATATTGAAAGGTGCTGATCAATCCCCTTAGAGGCAAGCAAGTAGCAGGTCACAGAAACAACTCCTCATGACCACTACACACCACTATTGTACAAGACTGGGATATTGTAGGTATTAATTGAATTAACTTTTTTTCTTTTCTTTGTGTATATCTGCCTCTGTGCAGCTTTGTGAGAGAGTTTTGTATAGATACAATATTGGCAAACACCTAGAAATATTTTCAGATATTACTATGGGGAAAAAAAAAGAAGACATATATATGTTTCTTCATGTACCTTTCACACTCACTTTCCAAAAATATTTTAGGAAAAAGCCCCTACTAACTTCCATAAAAAAACCTGATTTTTAAGAAATATGAAAGAATATTAAGGAATTTAGAATTTATGAATACTTACACTAGGAAGTCACTTGTTAGAATATCCTTAATTAGTTAAAAAACATGTCAGATTTTTGAAAGAGAATGAGCCCAACTGGAATTTTAAATATCAAATATTGGGGAAAAAAACACCTAATGCACACTCTAGAGACTTTATATTATTTATGGAGTAAATTCAGCAACTAAACATGAATAATTGAAGAAAACTGCAGTCCCATTTTGTGTAATGCAGGAATTTATCTTGGTTTTTTCTTCAATATTTTTTCCAGCTATGTGAACTACATGATGATTCTGTAATTAAAACATACTGAACTGACCACTGTCATTTAAGTTACACAATTTTTTTTTTAATTACAAAATTACAAAAGAGAAATCCATTGCTTGTTTAATATTCACAGTTACTGGGTATTAAAAACTGTATTGCCTGCCTTAGCTTTAGGCAGGTTTAGTTTAGAGTCTGTCAAGGCTCACTTACATTGTGTCTAATTTAAGAGACAACATTAAGTAAGCCTTGACAGACTCTAAACACCCATCTTAACTATGTTACATATTCTACATCCTATATGCATTCACAGAACTTGGAAACCTATTTTTTCAAACTTCAACCAAGTTTCTTACTTGGGACAAGTAAATTCATGAGATATTTCTAGTATTGCAGTTGAAATGGAAAAGGGAAAATTCCACTTCCCCATGGTATGAAAAATAGTGTCTCTGCTGAAAAGCTAATGTAAATGATCTGACATAAAGAAAAACAGTATTAGGTCAGAATGAAAGGCAGCTAATAGCACAATCTTCCCATATTCCCACACCCTAAGCTGAACAACATGATCTCTTTATACCACAGTGTCTAAAGCCTTATTCTGGCACAACAAAACCACTGCAATGGGAACTCCTATGTACAAGGAGAGGATACAGTGGTAGAGAACAGATAGATACATAAGAATTACCAGCCTGAACCTATTCCTCCATAAAATAATTTCTGAAGTCAAACGAGACATGTAAGAAACATAAAAAGTATCTGGGTAGCTCTCTTGATGATGGTAACAATTATCACAATGCAGATTTTCCTTTGCCAGAGAATACTCCAAAGCTATTAGCCAAAATCCACATATTTCAATGAAAATTCTAAGAATTCCCAAAGACCTTGTGACCAATTAAGGAAAGCAATGAGGAACAGAATGTCTATGCAACTGAACTTCAAAGTTTTCAGTATTAAAACTCTAATAACTACAATTATACACATTTTTGGTTAAAATAAAAATAACATTAAAAAATACTCCACCAATATACTGTGGTGAAAAGGCAAATATTTTGATACATTTTCTACATGGTTCTCTTTCAAAATATTAATGGCCTGCAAAAAGGTCTTACTCTGTGCTGCACTGAAGGCAAAAAGAGTAAATGAGCCAAAAATGCAGGGAAAGACTCCAGAGCCTTTTTATGTCTAATGAGGCAAATGTTTGAGACATGATTCTGGGAAAAGTCCCAACAGTTTATTTAGGGCAGTACACTAACATCAAGTAAAGGCAATCAGATATCAGATGACTTCATTGTGTGGTTTGTTTCAGAGATATTACAACAACTTTTTAATTTGGCAAATTCTTATTGCCACTCTGCCTCTAAGAGAAGGTAGGAACCTTCTCTTCTCCCCACAACTTTTCCTCTTCTTTTTGTATTCACTCTTAACTTGTATCAGTGGGTAACATGGTGTGAGGGAAAAGTGGTGACTGCATTCAATTTCAGCCATTGATGTTAGAACGCCCCATGGGAAAATCTCCTATCTAGTAAAAGAGACTTAAAAAATACCCTGACCTCGATATAACAACGTGCAGATCACAGCAAGTTAACAAGCCAGTGTTCCAGGGGTACAGAAATTGTTACTCCTATTCTACAAAGGAATAAAGCTGAAACGTAGCAGGGTAAAGAGCATTAGAAAGTTACTTCTCTGATTCTTCTGAACATACTGCCCATCGCTTCCAATTTCATGTGGAGAAGAGTTGGTAATTCAGATACATGTATGAGCAAGAACACAGGAAAAGGCTCACATTTTATTGGCTGAACTCAGTTACCAATAGCTCAGTTATCAGTCACTCACTGATATACAACAGGAACTGGCAAAGTGACCATGATTATGATCCAGCAATCTTAAATAACATATTACAAAAAATATCAGAGGGGCGGATGTACATTGACTTTTCTTTGTGGAGAACTAGCAGCAAAGAAAGCCTTCTTACCAAGTGCAGTTCAGGCATATAAGGGAATACAGCAAACTTAAATAGCGGCAAAATATTCCTTAAAACAAAACACCAACAGAAAGTTTAGAAATAAAAGCAAAGGCAAAGAGGTAACAGAAGGATTAATACACTATTATTACAAAACCCTACAGAAAATTGATGTTTTTCAGACTGGAGGTTCTTACAAAGGTACTGAAAATTTTATCATTCATATACTTCAGATTACAAGAGACATCATGATTTTACTATTTCATGTAGTGACACCAGAATTTGGGACATTTAATACATCTCTTTTGGTCAGTACGTCTGTATTTTTACTGTTAGATGTCTGATTGTGTTTTGATTGTTTAGCTGCATTTCCTCAGGATGAAACCAACACTACAGAGCATCTTTCAAAAAGTAACAAAGAGCAGAGCTAGCTGGGTATGCAGTTAATTAAATTTCTTGTGATTTATTTTGAAAATGTTGCCAACATACAGAAATAAATGTTATCTGTTAGACCATGTATCATCATAGCTGGAGAGAGACAATTAGGATACAGTTTCCAATAGGTCCATCACAAAAGCACATCTGGGATGAGAGAAGAAACAAGGTAACTGCTGCTAGCCTAGAGAAAAGATCAAAAGAAACAGACTCGAAGCCTAGCAGGGCACATTCCATAAAAGGTTTACACACAGCAAAATTATTACTACATGGTTAAGTGCAGTCCTGTTGTCTGAAATGGTAGGTGAAGTGTATTGAGTTAAGTGAAGGTAGAGAACAGTACAGTGCTGTAGTGAAGGGGTGGGGGCAACACAAAATACAGGGCCAGGTTTGCACATACATTACCTCAGTGTTACCACAGCTATGCATAATCTGAACAACAGTCTCAAGCAATGGAAAGCAGACTTTTCCTCAAAGACTACCTAAGTAACGGCAGAGAAGTGATGTCTAAACACAGGCTGTGCTGCATACCCTGGAAATGCTTCCCAAGAAAGAGGTATCACTGGCAGAGGAAAAATGCTTGAGTTCAAGTTTATTTCAAACGTCAAGGAGGTATAATGTCAGAAACAGCTGGGAACACCCCAATAATAGCAGAAAAGACAAGAAGATTGCTGAAGGGAAAGGACCTAAAATAGTGAGACTCACTGAAACAACTTGGTAACACAAGGAAAAGTGTTTGGAGATGTATTCAAGGATAAGAAGAGAAAATGTAAAGAATACACAAGCAGAATTCTATACTGCATTGCTAACTCCTGCTTGCAGACACTGCTATAAGTATTAAAGGAAAAAGAGGGGAAAACAACAACAAAAAGGATACAAATTGATTGCTAGAAGCCAGGCCTTATTTATTTCAGAAGCAAAATTTTAAACAAAAGAAAAAAACCCCATCTTCAGTTATCTGTGTTGAAGTCAGCTATACATAAATGACCAGTGTATCTTTGGATACCCTCTATCTTTGTCTTACAATCAGCAAATTGAAAAAGACTGAGTGAATTTACTCAGAAGTCAGCCAGGAGGATCAAGTTTAGTTTACACAAAAGAATAAATTATTCAATTGGCTACCTAATATTTTAGAGAAATCACAATAAATCCCCTTGAAATTCTGTTTATTGTACACAGGCAACAAACTGAGGGACATAAATAACATATTTTGAGCTAAAAATAAACCTCATATTCAGTAATACTTGCTCTATTGTCTCCAATGAATTGAATGGGGACTGTCTGAAGAACAACGTGCTACACAGGATGGCCCACAAATTAAGGTGCATTAACTTGATTATGCTCAGCAGTACCCTGGCGATGTGATAGGCCAAGATCTGACTGAGATCCCAATCCTGCTGCTCTTCTGCTGAACCACTGCCCACAGCTAGGCCTGCTGCCAGTGACAAAACTATCCCCTGGGGACTCTTCTGTCCCACACTGCAGAAGCCACTGCTGATGTACACCACTCAGCAGAGCACCTGCACCAAGCCTGAATTTGTGAACTTTGTGATCACTGTGGACACACACCCCATACATAACTGGGAACTAAGATGCTTTGCCCTGTAACAGTGCGTGGAAAAAAAAAGTTGTGATAACAAAACATTCCAAACAAAACAAACCATCCTTATCCAGCTTCATTTGTGGGGACTTTGATAATCCTTTAAGAACCTGGTTTAATGTTTGGCATTTGAAGCTGTAAATTTAGAAGACACACTCATCATTCCATTAAAACTGAATGATGACTATCTATTTTGACACAGATGTCTTAATTATTGTTTTTAAAAACATTAATACAACTCACCCATTCATGCAAATTATCAGCTGGAGAAAATGATCACAACTTCAGCATTTTCAACAGAATACTGATGATTAATAGAACTTGAAAATCCAGACAATTATTTTTACTGCCGAATGATATGGCAGCTAAAGCCTACACATGTTGAGGAATAAGACACCGTAACATTCACCTTTATGAACTCACAAAGGTTTCAAAAATATTATGATGAGTCATTAACATTCTTAGTTTTCCTTCATGTCACTGTTCAATTTTGGACTACCTGTTATTTAATTAAAGGTGGAAGTTAGGTGAAGATCAAGGGACAATAAGAGAGAGCATGGTTCTTTAGCACTGTCACCAAGTCTCCTTAGGACGAAGATCTTGGTTCAGTTCCAGAGCCAGTAGCTACTTTATCCAGTTAGTTTCCAATCTGGAAAATAGTTTCAAGATTTGAGTATGTAATCTGGAGCAGTCTTGCTCTCTGGGACTAAGGGATCCTCCTCACCCTATTTCTGATTCACTGAATCTTTTGAAAGTATTACAGATGAGGAGCATCAGTGGTCAGTATATGGCTTGCTTTGTTAGGTATTTATGGATTTGACCCTCAAAAGAGCACAGTGCAGAGGAACACTCTCTGCATTGTGTGGACTATGCTGAGAGGTACAAAGGCAGCAGAAAACAGGAACTTTTAACTTCTGCAGACGCTAAATGTGGGCTCGCAGAGCTTAAAGATTCTGCAGCCAAAAAGAGGCTTTTAGAGTCATCTGTTTGTAGTTGACCACCAAATTGAATTTATAATGATTTGGTGGATAATAATCTCAACTGTTATGGCATCAGAAAAATATTGGTGTACTCGCATCACCACAAACTTACCTCAAAAATCAGTAGCATTACAGTGGAATCAGTAATTTATTTTATCATATTTAACCTTTGTGGAGACAATATGAGTTGTGCAAACACAGTGAAGAGCTATGCATGTCCAGGATAACCACTGAGTAATTTTGCAGACACACCCTCAATGATGAAAACATTTAAAGAAATTTACTCTCATAAGAAAGCCTGAATGCTGCATGCATGACCTTTGGAGACTCAGGAGTTTAGAGAAAACGATCACTAAAGCTGTGACTAGTGAAAAGTCATAGTTTTAAGGGCTAGAGCTATAGAGGAGGAATAATCCATGTACAAGGAGAAAAGCTGACATCTGAAGATTGAAGCATAAAAAGTAACTAAAAGTGGAGATGAATGCAGAAACATCAGATGAAAGGAAGAGACTAATAAAACAGTAATACAAGTAAAAGTAGAAGAAAACTGGAACAGATGGCTGGAATGCTTTATCAGAGGTAAAGGCAAGAAAACATTTTGGCCCCAATTTATCCTTTTCACCTTGTTTCTACAAAGGTGGGGTTGGGAAGGAGTCCTCAGACACACAAGCTAATGACTTAACTTCAGCAGAAACAGTAATATTCTCAGAAGAGTCAAAGAAGACAGTGAATATGGGGAACGAGGACTTCCTGCTTGACTTCAGACTATGCCTTCCAAGTGTACACTTCAGAAACTTTTAACACACTTTTAACACTGAGTTCGCAAATTTAAGAGACTCTAAGATATTAAACAGCAGTGTGATGAAAAAGCTAAATCACTAATATTACTTCTAATCTGCATCTATGTTGTCCTGAGATAACTCAGCTGGGAAACTTGCTCTGGGCAAAATTTTGTGTATACTATCTTTGCCTTTGGGCCATACCTGAAAGCATGACTTCCTCAGCATCCCTAAGCCTGTTGAGAAGCAGCCTTCAAAACACTTGCCATAGACAGCAGCTCCATAGATACATCCCAGAGCGATGCCCAAAAACATCTCTGTTTCTACCAGAGTCAGTCTTTCCTAGCCTATCTACACCTGGCTCTTGCAAAACTGAAGACAGCTTCCAGAGGAAGATCATTCAGATAGATCTGCTAGGGACTGAAATGTGTCATGAGGAGAAAGCTGAAAGCTGGGCAAGGGCAAGAATAACACTGACTTCCTATGATTTCCTTCCTCCAAGACAATTACTGTATGCCAAAAAAATCACGCCAGCACTATCCATTTGATGATCTTCTCATCACAATTGCTACAAAACACAGACCATAAAATAGTATACCGTTTCTACAAAGAATATAGCAGCAAATTTTTAGTGAAGTTCTTAACCTCAGGGAGGGAAAGATGTTAGATATCCTCAAAAAAAGTTATTGCCTGTTCAGGGATAGAGATGATACACAGAATATTTCACTTAAAAGATAAGAAGAGAAAGTGACTTCACAATGATTTAATGTCCTGGTAATTTCTCTTAATTCCCCACACTGCTCTATGTCAAACCCCTTTGGTGCTACTGAACAATGCTGACATCCAAAGGGTTATATGAAGTCTATGTGGGGGGCCCAAGGAGACAATGGAGGAACCTCCTAATGGATGGACAACAGCATTAAAGGAGACAGCAAAAACACAATATGGAGTGGATCATGGGGGTTTGTATGGAGTACCAGCTTTGGGTAGCATTGCAATAACGCTTGGAAAGATCATGAATTAAGTATCCAGCCTGATAGTGCCCCACAGACCATCTCTGGCAACTAGAAAGAGTGGAAGAGAACAAACCTCAGGAATTCTTTAGGAGAACTAAAACTATTTAGACACAGTCACTTAAAAACGAACACACAGCACCCATCTCTTTCTCTGCAGAGTGAAAGAACATTCTTTGCATTTGGACAGAACTTGGTGAAAAAGCAAACTGTTGGACACATTTATAATAAAACAAAACAAAATTTCACAGAACATCTCTACAGTAACACTGGCAAATTAAGGGAAACTAAGCAACTGCATTCTGGCAACAGAAATCAGAACACAAATTGTAATAAATTTTACTGCACTTCTGTGGAAAACCTTGTAAAATGTACTGCTCATTCTCTATGATCTTACTGCTTCTTTCTTCAGTAATGTTTCTCCACAGAAAGACTAAGTAATAGGTTAGGCCTATCCATTATCAGAATTTGGATGAAAACACTAGTGTACTGTAATTCTGACAAGCAAGGTCTGCATCATCTTTGGTAGAAAAATGTATGTTAAGAGAGTGTTGAGGAATAGAGCAAGAGGTGTATTCTTAAACAGGAAGTAAATGGCTAAATTCTGCCTTACCTGCCCACAAACATGACATGCAATAATGAAGCATTTACATTTTGATAGTGCAAGACAGCTGCATGTCAACAAAAGCGCTCCTTCAATCTCTTCTTCAGACTGTGTAACTAATTTAACTTGGTTAAGCAAGCACAACTAACCCAGACTTTTATCAAATGACACCATACCAAAACCTGCTTTTGTCACTTTGGTTTTTCCAGCCATGACACAGCACACATAGTTCTAATTCAATTTCCTTTTCATAGATTTTGAGTACCCAGTTAACCCCTAAACACACAAAAAAAATAGACTTTCAACAAAATTATTTTAGAATGGCAAGGTAATATGTTAATCCCAAGGCTTCTTGATTATTTTCAGTTTTTGTTTAAGATGTAATACTTCCAACCAGATCCCCAAATGTTTTTGAAAATGCCTAATATGCTTCCTTCTTTGGCAGAAGAGAGCATCGGCACAGTGTCTTTGAGGAATTCCTAATCATACTGTAGATCAAGATGGGATTTTCTGTTGGTTCATGTTCAGTTGCTTTTCCCCTCCACCCAGCACAGAGGGGATAAAATCTATTTTGAAAATGAAGGAAAAAAAACAATCAATGCAAACATGGTTTCCCCTGCAAGCTGATGTATACAAGAGAAAACAGAAACAGGTCAATTATTTGTTTAAATATTTTTCTAAGATACCCAGAGTGAATTTACTATGGAAAACCCTAAGGAATCAAGCTGTTGCACAGCACAGCTCTTGAAGCCTTTCCTTTCACTACTGGAGCTGACCAGCCAAAGAAACCAGCTGTATGTCCAGATCTTTAATTGAAATCTGCTGCTGAGGGGAATTGCTCTGTGCTTTCAGCTGGCTCAAATGGGGCTGCCTAGCAACTGCAGAAACAAGTTTCAGCAAGGATGACACAACCCATGACTGCCTTTGTGGGCACAACTTTGTTCAAGAAGTGTATTTACTAGAGAGACCTCTTCAGACAAGGAACAGAAAGCAAGAAGTAAGTCAAAATCAGATGATAAATAAAGTGTAAGTATAACTTTATTAGCAATATGCATTTAAATGCCTGTTTTTGAGCTGACTCAAATCAGCTTTCCATCTGTTGTTGACAAACCCATGTTTTATTTATCAAATACACTTTGATAGAAATGTTAATGTGAGATATGAACCTGCAGGACAACTAGATCAACCATGAAAGTACCAATAAAACCTCAAGTTAAATCAACTAATGAGAGATTTAATTAATCTAATTTTAACCAAAAATATATCACCACATCTGTCCGTAAATCTGAACATCAAAGCAATATTTCTGTTTTGATAACTGAATGCTACATTACTCCAAAGCAAACTTCCCCCAGATCTGAATTTTTCATATTCTACTTCTAAAATAGCCACAAGGCACATTAGTAGAGTGGTAAATTTGAGAGCTGATGTCAATACTCATGGGGTAAAGGGTCATGCTGGGTAAGATTCATGGGGGTACATGAAGACACAATACAGCTTCATTTATGATGAAAACATACTTGCAAACTATAGGAAAATAATTTATTTAAAGACATCACAATAGCCCTAAATCCAGAGGTCCAAAGACGAACTTTGCAAAAAATTGTGTGCTAAATTAAGGCAAAACCATTCTGAACTCTCAAATACAGAGAAGTTGCTCAAATAAAGAAATAAGAAATGTCATACTCTGAAGTTTTGAGACTCCTGAGAATTAAATTTAGCAGTGTTCAAAGAATTAGATCCAATATATGCTTCTAACACTATGACTTAATAAAAAAATTATATTTTCAGAAGAAAAATTATTCTGATACACTTGTCTTTAATGGTTTTCTTCTTGTTATTTAAGAATAACAAAGGCATTGCTCCCCCTCATCACACATTTATACCATCTCCTCATTATTACAACTGGATAATGAAACAATATACATCTCTGAAGTTCAGCCCTCCTTTAGCAGAAAGTCCAGATCAGGCGCCTTTCTTTTAAAGGATTTACAGAAGCAACTACAATACCAATATTTGTGGTGCAAACTTGCATCTTTGTTCTGCTCTCTCTTGCCCACTCTCTGTTTGAATCTGCTATAAAAGCTAAATTAGGTCTCAGGGGCACTGCACTACTAAACAAAGATCTCTTCTAGCTCATTGTGATGGAAGTAAATGTACTCAGGAGGGAGATATACTGAGAGGCTAAAGTGTCTTCTTCCCCAAGTTCTCTCATTTTTGCACAGAACTCTTTACCCCACATCACAATATCACTCGCACCAAGTCATACACTTGCCCCTCCTGCCTCTAGTCTTACCATTTTCTCAGATATGTAGCCACACAAATGTACTGAACTGGAGTAAATTTTTTTTGGCAGACTTTGCTTAAGCTATTTCAACACTTACATGATTCTTTTCATGTACGTATTGAAAATAACTCTCTTCTAATACTTACTCTTTTCAGCACCGAGACAGCTATTTGAAGAGGGTATATCCACAGTCCAATCTCAGCCCGATTATGATTTAATAACAACCCAGTTCTGCTTACCCTGTGCTTTCCTGACTGCTATTGTTAATAATAACAAAGTTCTAATACTTCCTTAACTTTAGCTTCACTACCACGATTTTAAATTGCAGACAGCTTGTAATACACTCACTGTAAAGGATCATAGCTTTCACTGGGTGGGAAAGGAAAAAACAAACATATAATTTTAAATTTTAAAATATCAAAATACTGCAAAAGCAAAAAGTCGAGACTGTTGCATTGAGCTGACAAGTCTAGTACACACCCTCACATGTGTCACTTGAAATTTGGCATTACAGATTTTAATCAACACATAAGAGTGGATACCACTTCTACTGGACACTAAGAAAAGCTTGTTCATGCATATTTAAAAGAAGAAATAAAAATAAAGAGTAAAGTAACTTTCCATCTGACAGAAAAATAAAAACTGTTTCCAAATGACCAATTTAATCCTGGGCTCTACTTAGTACTAAAGAACAACTTCATTTTTCACCTGTTTTCTATCTCTGAAACTTTAGAAGCTTGTGATATGTCTGAATATGTTTAAATACTTTTGACAGAAGCGTTCTGGTAAACTAAAGATGCCCTCAGATCACTTATGAGATGTATGTTAACAGAACAGAGACTCTCATGTTTCTGCATTAGTTTGCAAAGTTTATTGTAACACACAGGATTCTCTTCAGCTTTTTGCAAATTTATATTGCTTCTGTCATTCCTGCTGTTCCCCTTTTGTATGTCTGGTTAGTTCTTCAGAATTTTCCTGAATTTTGTGACCTTTGTAACAGCACAGTCAAATTCAGCATCGAACCACAAGAAATAAATTGAGATATCTAACGTATTTGTTACATAATACTATGCTTTATTCCCAATTCTACTTCAGAAAGAAACCTCTTCCACCAAGTACAACAATTTAAAATTAATGGTAGACAGAGAGACTGTATACAGATTACCCATTAAGGTTCAACATCAGGTCAGTAGTGACTGAGCAAAATAAAAATACCATAGTACTTGGTGGCCTGCATGAAGTAAGCTGTTGGTGTCAATCCAGTCCTCAATGGACTTTGTTCATTAGAAAGGAAAAACAAACCCCACCACATAGCACTAATTGGCACTCCTGTTGCCACTGTCAGTGGCTAGGCCAAGGTTACAGCAGCCACAGGAAAAGGGTCTTTCAAGGTCACTGCTGAGGCACAACAGGGAAGCAGCACAGGAGAGAGCAGCTGCAGTGCCACAGGCAGCTCAGCCTCCTGACCTCCACCAGGTCTGCACCAAACCACATCAGCCTGACAAGGACTTTGTATACCAGCCACCCCACCCGGGCAAATACCTGTGTGTCACAAACCCCTTCAGGAACAGACCCTAAACCTCTGCAGGGTACACAAGGGGTATGAATCTGGCACCTTTTTCAATTAAAGAATATAGCATGTGTGAAGGCACTTAAGAGCAGAACACCTAGGAAAGTTTCAATTTAACTGACAAAATTTCAAAGACTTCTGCTTGTTTTCCTTAATGTACAAGATGCTGACCGTATCTGCAGCAGAAGGGGAACTATCATCTATCACATAGGTAGAAACCATAATGCAGAACAAAGTAAATTAAACAACATAACTTAGCACGCTTTCTTGTTTTCTTGCATATGGATAGTTGCTAAGTGCCACTACAGAAAGCATTAATGAGTTTGTGTAGCTATGGACTACTCTGGTATGGAGACTCTTCTTCAACCTGCCTTTCTAATGACTGTAATGAACAGTGTGGAAGGATCATGTTCCAAGTTCACCTGTGACATCTCAATAGTTCAATACTTCCTCTTCTGTTGAGTCTGCCAGTAAGCCTGTTACAGACGCAGGTCACGAAACTGACAACCACAAACACCAGAAGAATATGAAATGTACTAAGAAGCAATCAGTAATCAGAGAGTAGTGGAGATGGGAATTTAAATGAATGCAACACAAAATATTTAACAGGTTAACCGCAATAAAACCCCAAACCAGTAAACATAGATCATAACAACTGGTTAGCTCTAAGAGAAAAATCCTGATATACAAACAGGATTGGAATGTGCCATCTTCTTTTCACTTTTCAATCTTCTTAATAAACTAAAAAAATACGTAGCAACTAAAGGAAAGTTTGTATACTTGGATGTGCAAAAATCTCCTACTGTAAATGGTCTGTTGAATTCACATCATGAGAAAATAACATCACTTAATTTTTAAGGGACTGTTCAACATATAAATGTATCAAAATACCACCTAGCCCTCACAAAATATGAAACATTTCTATACACACATCTAAAATCCAAAGCCTTTTCAGTCAACTTCCTGATCAGCATGTAAAATATTAATTGTTTAGTACTCCTTAAAATATCAACAGGCAAGCTCTAAGCACACACAAAAACAGCCTTGATCCTGAAGTGAAATGTAACTCCTAAACAACTCCTATTACTCCTGAGAGTTCATCCTTTGTCTTGGTTCCACAGTGAAACATGTATAAAAAATGCTATTTTGGACATTATGAAAAATCACAATATGCATTTAATAGCATTCATTTCCTAAAATTATTTTACACTGCTGCTCATTTGTGCCCAAAAGATAATGCAGGTTAAGACTAGCTCAAAATCAGATGCATTCCCAAACATTTCAGTAATAGTATAAAGACACTGAGACATATACCCTCCCCTAGCTCAACTGATCCTGCAAAAGGATGAAATAGATGTTAATGGATGACAGCTTGGCTCTGTGCCTGTTTTATGCTTAGGACTTACAGAAAATTCCGGGAGGGATGTGGGAAATCAAGAGATTTCATATAAATGTACCTCTTACATTTTCAGTGCAGTTTTCTGGCAATTGAGATCTTTTTCTTTTTGGTCATGGAGAGTTCAGCAATTGTTTGGTTCTGTAATAACCTCTGTGGGGCTGCTATAGAAAAAGAAGTTAGTCAAGGGTATACACTTAAAAATCACCCTGGTCCTGGAGAAATGGAGAGCATTGTAAGAGCATTCTCCATTTCCCTTTCCCTTCTGAGCATGGAGAGAAGATCTAAAGACGTTTTTTCTGTCTTACAAAAAAATACAATGCTGCAATCACACAGGACACTATTCCTTTATTGCCATGTATTTCCACCATCTCTAAAAACTAAAATCTACATAATTCAGTGTTGGGGTTTTTTTTAAATAGCAGCAAAAAACCAACCAAGCAACCACCCAAAACCACCAAAATCCCACAAAACAATCAAAAACACTAACCAAACAATGCCCCCACAAACAACAACAAAAAAACCCAACCAAAAAAACTCCAACACCCCACTCCAAAACCCCCATACAAACAAAACAAACAAACAAACAAAACAAAGCCAACAAACTAATGGAAAGATACTGGCATATTCTTTTACCAGACAGAAGAAAGAGCAGGTGCTGGCAAGCAAGAAGCAATAGGGAAGCAGATTCAACTCTCAAGCACCTAATCTACTGCCAAGGCTACAAGCATAAAAATGTAATAGAGGTACTTCATGGAGATGTAACCTGGCCAAGATTTAACAAACTGCTTATTTCTACATAGTAGCACACCCAAGCAAAGCACACCAAAAGAAACAAAAGGTTGGAAAGAAAATAACTCTCTATTACACAGGGATGTGTGACGCATAGTTTAGGAAACCAATTACACATTTTCTAGCAAGTGAATGAATTTCAGTTTCAAGTACTTTTCTGGGTGTACAGCTTTTCAACAGAAGTGACTGAAAAAAAAATCAGAAAAGAAACAGGAACAGAAAAAATTATAAAAAGATAGGGGAAAAAAAACCACCAAACCTAATTTGATTTGATATAGAGTTAAAAAAGATCAGGTTTGGATGTATTTTGCAAATGACATTTCAATTTCACAAATAAGTAACTTGGCTGAAGTGCAGTGAATGCCAAGCTTGTACAGACAGCTTACATAACTGTATGTGTGATGCCCCAACTTGCAGCATTCCTGAGTAGCGGAGCTCTGGATATACACAGTGAAACGAATGGAAGTGGATGTCTAATGCTAGCATTTAGCTGAATACCAAATAGTTCCAAGTTCCATTACAACCAATTTACATGCGACACCAAGTAATAGAAAGTAGAATGAATACAATCATATCATATATATGTTATTTTCTTTATTTTTCTTCTCTTTTTCTTACTTACACTTCTCTTTTTCTTTCTCATTTCCAACAGCAGGCCCACTGTAGTTAACTGCACCTGCAATGAGTGGAAATTGCAAAGTCCAGCACTTTGTAGTACAGGACTGTTTACATCAAAACCCCTTCCATCTCCTTACTCTTCTGTTTTATATTGTTCTTTTCCTTTACAATTCCACTTACTTCTTGAACGTAACTCTATTTCAAAACAGCACCCTTTCTATTCAGTTTGTTGTTTATACACATTTACCATCCTTTTCTTCCTCCCTATTTTCTCTTGCTCCTGATTAAATTCCCTCTTGAAAGCATACATTTCTCTCTGTCAGTTTTATGATGCAGCTGGTACAATCTTTTTCTCCTCAATTCTGTTGAAGCCTGAAAATAGCTTGTTGCAAAAGGTCTTATTTAATATTCTGTTTTCATGGCATTTCCACTAGAGTTTGTAGAAATTGCTGATTTAGAACACATCTTGGCCAACCATATTTTTAAAAGTAAATACTGGAATTTTGGTAAACAGAAATCAATGGTAAACAAAGAAAGTGATTCTGCATAGGCACCTGAATGAGGATGGCACAAGTTCTCTCCCTTCTTCTCCACTGAACTCAAAACTGATTAGCTCTCCCATTTTCAAAAAATAAGTGGGCTGTAAAAAACCAATGAGAACATATTGTACCATGATTTTTACATAAGACATTCCAGCAAAGTCTATAGGGAATTCTGTTTGAAAATTAAAGATACACATCTCTGCAGATAGATTTCACTCAGTTGGTGTAATTTACTGTAGTATACTATTTGTATGAAATACTATCACATATAAACAGTTTCTCCAAAAAAATCTGTGTAGTTATCATTGCTTCTCTAAATGTTAGAGCAGATATTGCATGCAATACCTTCCTTTCTGTTCCTTTAATAACATTAATTATTAATCAAATTCTGCCTAAATTATGGAGATTACTAGGTACTTTTGAAGTTTCATCTTTAATACTGTAACAGCTGCTACAGCACTGGTAATGCCTTTTTTCTCAACCAGGTCTGAATAAGGAATTTATTTTCATAAGCACAAAGAATTGCTTTACAAATTGTAGTGGAACATGATGTTGACATTCTTCAAGCCATGGAATAATTTGTAGTTTAAGTTACTCTCAATGGATGTTAATCAAACTTATTTTGCCTCCACTGACATCATTGTTTTAATCTTCCTTCTCATTCAAGTACCCATGTGAGAGATTATTATAAACTGAATTTTCCAAAATGGGCTATGGCAACAAGGAAACTAGTATTCTAAATAAAATAATAGACTTTTGAATGAGAAAATTCTGTGAGAATGTTGCCAATTCTTTACTTTTTTTCAATGCAACATTAATTTTAAGTGCTAATGTCCCAGTATTCTAGTAGGTATATCTAAAAAAAGATGTCTTGTGCACTACTGCATTCATACTACCTATGGTATAATATTTATTATAGGTTTTCATATAAACAAAACAGTTAAGCTGGTATTTCTTGTATCACCTTTCCATTTCCATATGTATTTCTATACAGAGAGTGGTTTGTGTCATTCAAAGGAGAAGTCTGGCTTGCTGATAGATACTTCAAATGACCAGTACCTGTACACCTTATATAATGCACTGAAAGAAAATAATAATAGGTTTACTACAACTTCCTAAACAAACTAAATTAACTTTTCCTTGGCCATCAGTGGAGCTTTCTCCAAAATAAAAGTTTATTTTCTTCACAAAGATGAAATCAATGTGTGGCATTTTGCCTTATTAATACGTCTTCTCTAATGCCATTACTTCTCAGTGCCACTAGACTGTGCTGCATTTGTTTATATTTCTGCTGCCATTGTGTTTGAGTATGTGACCTCAACTCTTAAACATGGTCTCTCCTTTCACTTCATTCTAGTTACTTTCAGTTCATTACAATTAATTACCAAACACAGTTCACTGTACAAATATTGTACGAAATCCCTCAAACAATGTGCACTGAAGTAAGCAATGCTTTTCACAGCCAGCTGCTGCTTCATTCTTCTTCCAGACAGACAAATATGAAAAGAAATAACAGAGCACCTGTTTCACTACCCAGTAAGAGCTGAAACATATTTATTTTCATTTTCCCATCTTGTTTAGAAAAGCAAAATCAGTGCTGCACTGCTGACATGCATAAATGATCAAGGAAAATGCGTTAGCAGGGAAGTCTCAGGTTTTCCAAAATGCACTTCTGTGGCAGGCTCTGAAATCAAAAAGCTGACTCGCATAAATTTACCCTCACCTAGTAAAACTAGACATATTTTCCAACAAGGAAAGAGAAGACAACACACATAAATGTCTCTAAACAGCATTAATGAAAACATGGTCCTTAATTTTGTTAAGCTCAGTTTTATACAGTTCACGTACAATAAAATCACTAAACTGTCCTTCCCCAAAAGATCCTTATTTCTAATAAATCTGGAAATTCATTTCCTCCACAGTTTTCAGTCTTCTAGCTAACAGATACATGCTATTAACTTGTGGACTGAGTCTACAGCTTCCAAATCTCTGAAACAAGTGTAAACTTTCAATGTGTAATGCACACTAAATAATCTAACCTCTGCAAATTATACAAGCGCATAAACCCTATCACTCTTTGCCTCCTGTTGTAGTGGGAATAATAATTTAGGCTTGCTTATTTATAAGCAGCTTTGTCTTTACTTTTTACATTTGAAGTTTATTTTAGGAGAACCATAATTTCACCTGAGACCAACAAAATATAATATGCTACCCACTTGACAGCTCATTATTTCGACAGTAGACTGAACTGCAATTTAATTTTTTTGCCTTCTTTTGATCTAACTATTTTTTCCCCCATGAATGTCTTCACGCAAAAAAACAACAAAAAAAACCCCACAAAACAAAGAGAAGAAACAAAAACAAAAGAACAACAACAACTGAAACTTGTAAGAAATGGATTGCTTGTAAGAGTAAAGGCATTTTTCCTCTAAAGGATTGCTTCAGAGAGGGGAAAAAATTAAATGTAATGGAAATGCATGTGTTGTTTAGAAGTGTCACTCTGAAGGATAACCTCACTTATGAATACCATGGATTAATGAAGCAGAAATATGACTCTTAAAAAGAATAATTTTGTTACGGAAGGCATTTGCTTGTTCAGGAAACCCAAGTGACCATAGGTAATGAAAACAAATCCACTGAATGTGAAATCACCTCAAGAACACCTGTAAGTAGACCGACTGCTTTATAGACTGACTTTGTAATAATCATCAAAATTGCTCTTAAAATTATATTGGTTTTTAGCCATACTAAAATATTTATTACCCTATGTAGCATATTAATGCATAAATACATTACAAATGTATGTATTTTCCTAATCTTTACTTAAAGATTGATTTGGCCTCTATTTACTAGCAGCGACACAGCAATGAGCATAAGCATAACAATTAAACAAAGTAGTTTATTGCTAACTGGCAAAAGAACAATATTTTTGAATACTTTTTATCTGTCAGCCTCATCAGAAAAAGCATACAGCATATTAACAAACACTTCTTTCCAGCAAATATTTATATAGCAAACAGCTGTATTCAAACACTGAAGAAGAGCAGACAGTAAGGAGTGGAAGGTGATTTTACTGAAATTTCAGAGCAAGAAGACTTTTTTTAATTTGGTATTCTTCTTATGATGTTGATGCCCTGTGGTCCTTATCATTCACACTGCTTACAATCTCAAATCATTGGATTTCCAAGGGACACAGAACCAGCAGTCTTAAATTCAGTTTGCCTTATTTCTGTGAATAGTCCCATAAAAATCTAACTGAACTACTCATGTATACAAGGCTCCTGACAACTCTTTATAAATGAGTTTGTCTGTCAAGCAAACATAATTACTTGATGCTTACTCTTTAATAAGTATGAGGTTTTAAATGGCCAAGATCCAGATAAACATAAGATTTTAAAAAATTATTGCATTTTTGTGCAGCAATAAAAGTGGAGTTCCTCCATAAAAATTGTGTACATGCATTTTAATTTGCAATTCATCAAAATAATTCACAATTAACAGAAAAGTAACAACATTTATGTCAAGCTAAATTAGTGTATATACTTGTAGTAGAGGCAGAAACAGCTGTTATTCTGTTTGCATAAACTTTCTGCAGAATGTGTCTGGCAAAGTTAAGCATGAACATTTCTGCTTCATAAAAAATAGTTCCAAGACTGCAAAAATGCAGAAGGCCAAATGTCTCTTTAATAGGACCACTCAAGTGAGTAAGCATTGTTCAGTCAAACAAGGACCAGGCCATCACAGCTGTACTGCATTCTCAATCCTGTGCATAAATTAGAGTTTTTAATATGCACATGAAACTAATATTAGAAACAAACAGGGAAATGGCACAATCCAAAAGGCACCTTCTGTCTGCCACCCCCAGTGACACTGTGTGATGTCTTATTCTCCAAGCTGCACTGCAGACTTTGCCAGACTGCATACAGAATTGGAAGAAAAAACAACATTGAACTTTTTTAAAAACAGAGCACAAAGAACAACATTTTGACATCTACAGCTAGTCTATGAAAGTCATTATGGAAAGCCCCAACTGTGCTAAATGTACAAAGCTGTTAAAATTACTGTTTAAAGAAACTGATTTTAAATTCAAATGTATCAGTTTTTTTAAATTTACACTTTAAGTTGATATAACAGGTTTATTACTAAGCTCAACAACAAGTGATCTAAGACAGCATCTCAGAACTGTAAAACAATGTACAACCACTAACACACTACTGTTATCTCATGATTGTGCAGCAATGCTCAGAATTTTTATCCTTTTCTTTTTACTTATTTCCATTTTGTCCTACAGAACAACTATCATATCTAGCCAAATTTACCATAAATGTAACACCTGTGATTTCCCCTATTAAAAGCAAAATTGACAGGGTCATGTGTTGAAAGGGCAGGGTATGGACTACAAAAGGGCTAGCTAACATAAGCCATTATACCGATGTACTGGTAAAGCTCATTTCTATTCACCAGATAATTAGTTCAATCAATATTTACTCCTGTGTGCATCTTCAGCTTACATAGCATACATTCTTCAATTTCACGATGCAGACCCTAATTTCTGGGAATTCACCACTTGAGAGGTAGGAATTTCTTGGATAACTTGGGAATCTTTCACCCCTTTGAGTTGTTTTCCTGTATCAGGTAACCAACCACTATGGCAGACCCTGGGTCCTAGAGCTGTTTAATAAACGCAGTACTGGTGAAGGTATACCTTACCCACACATTTCTGAGGAGGACACTGTCACTAGGACATACAGCAATACCTTCCACAGCGCCGTAAAGACTTTCCACAAATTATCACAAGTAAATTTTAAACAGGAATTATGACTTCCAGAATTCTTGTCTACTCAGAGCACTTTTTGCTGGTAAGATTTACTCCTCAAATGTGAAAAATAGTTTTTAAGCCATAAAACACAATTTAAATGACCTCTACTACTCTACCGTCAAATTAGAAAAATCATACCAACTTACTACTTGTCACTGGATTTGTAAAAGACCAACAGTGGAGGTCAGATATTTTCCATACCGCAGAAGCGAAATTATTCCCAGCCAATGCATGTGATATTTTCATAGTTTTTAAATTAACTGTCATCAGCCTTCCATCTATGAAAAGCAAATGTAACTTAAAAACAAAAACTATATGGTAAAAAAAACCTTATATCTGTATGATATCAAATCATAGAGTTATCTATTGATGAACTTTCATTATGTACTCTCCTCTGACCCCCAATACTGTAGCATATTACCATTTAAGATAAACGGAAGACACCGTGTGGAATGTAAGTATGATCCAATGCAAAGTAAAAGTATTGCTGAGGTACAAATGGGCTCTCATGCTTTCCCTTTTACTTATGCTCATTCTAGAGAGGTGCCACTGTTTACTGACTATACATGCCTGAATTGTTTGCTACATGACACAGTTTATTACTGACTTATGATTTTCAAAGCATTTGCTGGCATTTATTAAATTTTACCTGCAAACATCTAACACCAGAAACTCATGCTTTATAGCATATCAAGGAGTCCCAGTGAAGTCAAATAACATTATTCAATTAAGGAGTCGCTCGATGCACTACACTGTGAGGAAAAATTGGTTTTACGATGGTGGGGTAAGGTCCTAAGTCTTTTTTTTAACTACCAATGCAATTGATGTATTTTCGAATACTAATGTTACATATTACAGATAGAGTTCTATTTACTTTTCCTGGAATAAATTGCAAAATAATTTTCCTTTAAGGTTAATGAGTCTGTAAAGATTCCCGGCACTCATCTACTCAATTAAGAAGAACTTCTAAGTTAGTCAGTCTATTTGTATACGTTGCTTTATAAGCTTACTTAGAAATACAGCAGATAGAATCTGTTTGATCACTTTTCTAATTTCTTACAAATATTTCAGTCATGCTAATAAAATGGAGTAACTACGTAACATCAGGTAACATGCGTTATTGGTCAGTCCTAACACCAGCAAGAAAAAAACTACACATAAAACAAACTTAAATAATTTGGCTTCAGGGGTCTGTGGTGCTCCTTTTCTTTAAAACATAACAGAAAAAGCTTTTAGTAAGATTTTCAATGAAAAGTTTAAATATTACTTTTGTAATAGGTGGAGTACTTGGGTACTAATGTCACTTTCTCAACTCAAATAGTTAAAATCACAAAACTGACTTGCGTATGAGTAAGCATGTTCCCAGAGTAAAAGCAGCTATTTTGACACTTTTTTTCACCACAGTCAATCTTCCATGTTTGCGTAACAGCTGCATTACACACAGAATTGACTAACTTTTAATAGCTTTCAACTTTACAAATCATTTCAGTAAGAAATAAATTACAAGGAAAAATGTAAGCCTTCTTTTTCAGTTAAGCAGCAAAATCATTTTAGTGCATTTTCTGTTCTCTTTCTCTAAAAACTATACTGAAGAACACATTCTATGTTCTTAACTCCCTCACAGGATGTTGCCAGGAGTGGGACAGATGGAAGGAAGACTGTGACGAATGCTCACTGTAAATTTCTTTTATACCTATGTTTGCCTCTATAAAATACTGGTATAAAAGTCATCAATTTCAAAAAAATTCCATTTTCCATTCAGAGGGAAATACCTGGACCTACCAAAACAACAAATGCTCAGTCTCCTGTAAGTCAGTATGGTTATGTATGCTTAATGGGACTGAAATCAAGGTCTGAAGTGCAGAAAATTACTATTTTGGCCAGAACATGACCAATGACTGTAATGCTGTCACAACAGCTGAAAATGGTAGCCTGGCTTCCACAGGATGGGATGACTGACAGCCTGTGTGACTGCCCAGTGCTTTGGGATTCAGCACACAGTAACACAGGCTGGGTATGTCCAGGCACTTTTTGGCCTCCATCTCCAATGTGGAGCAGTAATGAACCACATCAGCCCCTGCACATCCCAGGCATATTGTGCAAACTGTATCACCTGCAGCTTGGAAGGGTCACAGCTCAGCTAGGAAAGTTGGGGGGAACAGCTCACATGCTCAATACTGAACACTTCCTCCTTCAAACCAACTGCAAATACAGTTGAAAACAACTACACCTTTACAGGAAGACTTACAGCTATCTAAAAGCATGAATTCATGGGAGCTCACAATCTGTGAACTGTGACACTCATTTATTTCTGTTATGTGGAAAGCCACACAGGTGGTCAATTAATGTATAATGTTCCTTTTTAATTGAGGTGGGGTGAAGCACTGCTCTTGCCTCGACACACACCTGTTGTAAAACTTCACTTTACTGACCTCTTGCACAGGAGTTTTGAACAAAGATGAAAGCTGCCTGTTTGTTTTTCTCCTCCATCCATCCCAGCCCTTATTTCCCTATTTCCTTTTAAATTCCCTACTGAGTACGCATAAATACAATGCAAATACAAATTTGCATTCTAGGGGCAGAGCTGCACCTCTTCACAGTAGCTGACAGCACAGTAAAAGGGGTGGCAGAGATGGCTGCAGAGCCGGGGCAGATCCCGCAAGAGATGCCGCCAGATGTGTAGCAAGATCTGCCTCCCTCTCCCTACCCAGTGCACTCAGACCACCCTGGGCCTTGTTTGGAAGGAAAGCATCTGAGGAGAGGGAGGACATTTCTCTTCACCCTTGCACAGGCCACCCCAGGGCAGGGGAGGAGACCCATGGCTTGCGTGGATGAACTGCCCACAAAAAGGGGAGCTGGGGCTCCTGACCAGGCGTTACTGGATGGGCACACTTTGCAAAACAACCCCTGAGACAATGACTGGCTTTACTTAAATTGGAGGCACTCTGGTGCGGAGAAAAAAGAAGAACGAAAACACCCAAACAAAAAACCCAAACAAAACCAAAACCCGCAAAAACCCATATTCGAACAAACAGAAAAACCTCCAACCCAAGCTGCAAAGCTGCCACGGGGCTACTTTACAGAATTGAGTGTTTTCCCTCTGTTTCCTTGTTGCTCTTAAGAAAAACGAACACCGTTTGGCAAGTTCTTGCTAGATGCTCCACAGCCATCACTCTAACAAAGAGCGCTGGGGGAAAAGAAGGTCTTTTTAAGTTGGCCTTAAAGTGCAAATGTCATAGTTACAATTCCTTTAAAGCGAATTACAAACGAGTGATTTTTTAGTGCTGTAAACACATGCTATTACAGGAGCTGACCTCGAACAAGCTGAAATTCTAGCTAGAAGTTCTTTCGTGTGTGTGTCCCCCGTCCTTAAATGGAAGATCAAGGAATCTGCATGCAATATCGCTGTCAACCCCGAGGCGCGTCCCACTCCCCATAAGCCCTTCTCCTCCGTTCCAATACCGTGGTAGAGACTACTTTCGCTGCCTTTTACCAAGCCATGGGTGAGGCAAACAAACACTCTGCCAAACTGGGTGATAAAGGGCAATATGGAAGACGTGGGGGAGGGGACCTGTGTAACCCCCGCGGACGTCCGAGGCTGGCAGGGGCTGTTCTTGCTCCGGTCCGGTGTTCGCCTGGCCCGGAGACGGGGCCCAGGGGAGTCTGGCCCTGGGAGACACGGAAACAACGCATTCCCATGCCCTTCACAGCCCTCCACATCCACTTGGGTGCCCGGCGTGCCAGCACGCAGCCTCTCTCCAGCCCCACCGGACAAGCAGTTCTCCATGCCTGAAGGTGTCCCGTCGGTGACGATACTCTGTTCTCCGGCGAGACCCCCACCGGCTGCGGCTGCAAGCCCAGGAGGAGCCTCTCACCGCCCTCTACGATAGGGCTGCGCAGGCAGCACAGGCTCGGGGGCCCCAAGAGACCTTCGGGCACGGGAAGGGGGTTCCCGGGCAGCGCAACCCTTCCCGCCCAGTTTAACAACCCGTGAGCAATGGGAGCCCCCAGGCGACGTGCCGGTAGGGGGAACAAAGTCCAGATAACTTTTGGGGAGAAATGCGGAGCCCGTCGCCGCGCCGGGACCAAGCGGCAGCGGGCTCCCCCGTACGGGACACCTGCCGCGCCCCGCGGGCAGCTGCAGATGGGGACTTCACGGCACGGACCCTGCCAACCACCTGAGCCTCCCTCCTGCCTGCCCGGCACGGGCCAGGGCGGCGCCGGGCTCCCCAGGACAGGTACGCGAGGGGTGTCCGCCCACCATCTACCGCGGAAGATTGCCCGGTCTGGGTCGCGGCCCGCGCGGTTCAGGAATCACACCGTCAGTGGCCACGCCGGCGGGCGGGCACGACCTCAACTTTCTCCCCCGGACCTTCTCCCGTAGTACGAAACCTCTTCTCCAGCCCGTTTCCCAAAAAGAGAGCCGCCCCCCGGCCCGCTTACCTCGCATGGTGTTGGTTCCCCGCTCCGCGCAGTCATGAAGCTAGGAGCCCAGGAACCGCACCGCACAAATCCCGTCTCAACACCCGCGAAGGTGGCAGCCGCTGCAGCTCTGCTCCGCCGGGAAAACCATACCTCCGGGGCGGCTCCGC
>JANPWX010020199.1:323046-343542 GCA_024734555.1 Trochalopteron elliotii | reverse complement strand
GGCCTGGGAGCGCCGGGGCGTCCTGCCCGGCCGGAGAGGCTGGGCGTGGTGGTGGTGCAGGGATGGGACTGGCGTGCCGAGCTCGGGAGCCTGTGGAGGAAGGCGGCGGGCGCGGAGAGGCACCCCGTGTGGCGTTGTTAGTGAGGAGGCGGTGTCTCCGGGGAGAAAGGCGAAAGCGCTCGGTCACCACGGTGTGACCATCGTCGGGAAACTGCGTTTTCCAACGGGAGTGGGAAAGTTTGGTGGTGAGTCATTTTCTCATTAAAGAGTGAATCTGGACGTCGAAAGCAATTTGTTTTCCGGCGTAAGACTAGCAGAAGGTTCTGCAGAAACCGGTGTGTTCCGCGGCCAGCAGGATTTTCACGACTCACAGCTCTCCCTCTGATTAACTGATAGACAAACTGATGTTTGTCCCCGAAAAAAACAAAAACCCAAACAAACAACCCTCCCCCCCAAACAAACAGAAGCAGCAAAAAAGACAACAAAAACCACCCGAACAAACAAAAAGGCAACGAGATCGTTTCAATTACTGTTTTGTTTTGGTTTTTTCCTACATGATAGATCATGGAACACAATGGGATCTCAGTAAGACATATTAAAAACAAGTCCATGTTATCAAGGTTTTCAGTTCTTAGCTCCAAGCCTAAAATGAAAAAGAAAGCCTCGATTTCACTAAAATGTATCCACATGAAGTTACTGTATCGACCTCATAAATCAAAACGGAATATATATTTGATACTATTAAATTAGATGTGGACATACCAAAATAGATTTATTTGTCACACTATGAATTATCAGACTAAGTTATATTGGGTGTGTTTTGCAAGAGATCGTAGGTATGATTTTTTGCTGTCTTAAGATTTATTGTAGAAAAGATACAAAGTGCCCAAGGTTTATGCAAACTGGCAAAGCCTTATTCTTGGGGAACAAGGTTACAGGGTTTGGAGGAAGCAGTTTTTGTGGTTATTCTCTTTTAAAACACCTGTTTGAATTGCAACGGACAAAGACATGAAAGAATCTACTCTGCCAGTATTGAAAATGTCTAGATTTACTTGACCATGGTGAATTTTAAGTGAATTCACTGTAGTGAAGAAAGGGTTAGTTAAAAAAAAAAAAAAATTCTTAATTCCTAAGATACTAGGTGGGATTTGTATTCTTGGCCATTGTATTTATGCTATTTATATACTGCATGTTAATACTCACGTGGGATGTCATCCAGAAACTTTTACCAATTACTTGGCTTTTTGTCTACTTGTATCAGTGCACCTTTCATTAACAGTTTTGTGCTCTCCATCTTTTCACTT
Source organism: Trochalopteron elliotii (assembly GCA_024734555.1). Lineage (NCBI taxonomy): Eukaryota > Metazoa > Chordata > Aves > Passeriformes > Leiothrichidae > Trochalopteron > Trochalopteron elliotii. Next base: position 342,238 of record JANPWX010020199.1, on the reverse strand, counting down.
CACAAGACCTGGAATTTACAGTGGCATGTTTTCTTTTTAATTGGGATTTTAGCAGATGTGGTTGGCAGCAGTTAGGCTTGCCTCCAGGATTGTCTTCTATGAATTTTCCCACAAACCATCTCTTCAATCTGTCCCTCGTGTTCAAAAGTTTCTGAGGTAATTGGAATAAAACAACTCTTACACATCACTTTGCAAAGCATATTAGGAAGTCTCATCTCATAACAGGTATAATTTACCTGGTATCTAATATGGAATTTAGTGAATAGTGCTTATGGCTCTTACAAAAGCAACTGGGAGAGAGTGCAGAGATTCCACCTGTTCATTGTACTGGAACCAGAACTTTTTTTTTCTCTACTGGAGATTCACCTAGCAGCAGGAACAAAAGACAGGTGAATTTCAAGAGGAGGCACGCACTTTTCATATTGTCAAGACATCTTGTCCTTGGTTATGCCAATATGATTTTTAGATTTGTTTCCAAGCTGCATCTTAACCCCAATCAAAACATTATTAGGTAAATAACAAGCTATCTACTTGCTATGCTGTGCATTCAAAATAACTTACACTATTACAGTGGGTTCTGGGTCATCTTTGCGTGGGATTTAGATGGTGGTTTTGACAATGGAGAAAAAAAATCTCATTCTTTCTTAGCTTGATTTTGATAAAAAGCTTGGGCACTTTTTCCCCCCCCCTACAAAACCCATGTAATTTGGCCTCTGGAATTCATTTGTGTTTCTGACTACCATATGGAGTGGCAATTTTTATTTATCCATTTTCAGAAGCCTTGGTAGACTTTTAGTTTATTCATCTTTCTTGTTCCAATGTAGTATATATACAATAGTGTCTGAGATAACTTCTTCACTAGCTAGAGCAAGTTGTTAAATTTGGGGAGGTTTTTTAATATTTAGGATGAAATATTTTCTGCTAAGTGCTAGTAATGGTGGTGAAAGAATTAGACATTATAAAGATGTGTGAACTTCAGTGAGAGATAGACAAGCTACAAATACTTTATTTAAAAGTACAGGGCTGCTTGAAACTGTTGTATGTTGAAGCAGGTAAACAACACACAAGAAAGCCACATGATCTGAAGTCATACAAAAAATTACAGGGTATTTAAAAACTGAACACATATCTTCAATAGTTAAATAAAATGATTAGTACAATTTAGCCCACTATTCTTGAAAGACGGTAGTTATGCTAGGTTTCAAAAGAGAGCCTTTTCAGGTTTTTCTCATTTCAGGTGAGTGCTTCAGAGAAGAAGTTTAGAAATCATCAGACAAACAGAGTTAAAATACAACATATAATTTAAAATATAAACAAATAAAAATAAAAAATAAAAAAGTAATTTATGGCTAAAGAACTATATTATTGCTATTATATTTTCACTGCAAAATAACAACGAGGAATTGCAGAATTTCAGAATTTCAGAATATTCACTTGCATTAACACCTTTCCAAGGCTCTTTGGATCACAGTCTACTAAGACAGTATTGAAGGGCACATACTTTTATCATTTTAATAATTTGCAATATGTTCATTGGAGCTGTAGCAGGTTATGCCTAATTTAGTTGCTTCATTAAAAAGTACTGAATGAATAGTCAAAACAAACTGTATCAGGCAGGTCCCATTTCATTCCCCTGGATATCAATGTCTATTTTCTCTTGGCATTAAAGGAAGCCAGATGCACCCCGTAGTCAAAATTTATTTCTTAGCTTCAATAGAAGTAGCATTGGTCACAATTTTCTTCATCTCATCTGTCTCCAGCTTCACTGCACATTCCTAACTTTATGTAAGTAATAAGAAAGATCTTCTAATTTTTCGTTTTATGACTTTTGCACAGTTATTGACAGACTCAGGAATATGAGCTTCTCTCATGTGTTCTTGACTTTAGATTAACTTTCTGAAATTCTTTCTATCTCGTTATGCTGTCTGCAATCTGAAAACATGTACATGCACTGTATTGTCTTTGTCTCCTATAAAGACTTATAACCAGTATGCAATTTCAAAATGTTTCCACAGAATATTATTTAATTCAAACCCCTGCATTTTCTTCCAAACTAGTAAAACTATTTTAAAAGCAGCCCTAGAAAATCCTGACACAATAAGGAACAACATTTAGCAGTTGAAAAATCTTTAATTATGCCAAAATAATAATTTAGTTTTTATAAGCTAAGAGTGTAATGTATTATACAACAGGATAACCAGAAACTTGAAAAAATAAAATGAAAAATCATGCTTGACTTTTTCCTCTGTCTTGTGAAATAAAAAGCAATCCCTAGCCCAAATAATAGCTCAACTCCTGTAAATACTTCATGACATCTATTTCATTCTGTATGTTCTTCTCTGCCTTAATGGCAGAAATTGTATTGTGACTTGCCCTGCTTTGACATGCAGTGTCCATCACTGGATCATGTTATAAAATGTCCCAATTAAACATATCTTGGGATAGGAATGGATACTAGCTGAGATACTAGATACCATCACCACCTTTCCCTCCGACAAAATGTTCAGCACCTGAAAAAATTGTCTGTTAAGGATATAATTGCTGCATTAAACCTAGAACACCGAAACTTTGAAATTATACTTTGGATTCTAAAACCTAGCCAAGGAAGGAGCTAAATTTGAGAGTAGTACCTATGCCCAAGTAACCTGGAGTTTGCTCTGGAGAAACTGCAGCATATTCGAATATTGATGAGAGAGGAGGCAGCAGTGAAAGACTGTCTTCCAGCAGCAAAAGCCTTCCAGGAGGCAGTGACCTTCCAGGATTTGTGTCCATGTTCTCTGTCCTTGGAAATTCCAAGGGTTCCTAGGTAGTTTTGAGGCAATCCAAGACCAAAAATGGGCTTCAATGAAAGATAAAGATAAGAGCTGCAAGGAATATGTATGCAAAATAAAATGCTGTAGGAACAAAGCATGAGGCAGAAGACCTGCCTTCAGATCAGTGCTTCAGATCCTCCTGGCAGCCTCTGAGGCACTAGACACTAGCCAGGGAATGAGACTCTGAGTAGCTTCAAATTGCTCTCATGAAGTAGTTTAAAGTTTAAATGTGAGGATGTATTACAAGCAAAGATTCTTTCCCCTTAAATGGATGATGACCCTCCAGTTAACCATTCCTTTGGCCTCATGGAAATAGGCCAAATTTGATCTTTCAGATTTTTAGTACTGTTTCACTGGAAAAATACAAACCCAGAATACAGTTATTTTATTCATCAGGAATTTTATTAATTTTCTGGTGGAATCTCAGTATTCCTATTTTTACCTGTCCACTAGAGTTTTACATTTTAAAATCAAAGAAGTTCAAAACCTTCACTCTAAATTCTTTTTCATTGTATGCAAAATAGATCACTATTTTTTCTGAGCTGATATCTGTTTAGAAAATCATAGTGTTTAGTATATCACAGCTGTTTACACAGTTTTTTAAAATTGATTCTTTGCTATGAGTAGCATATAAAAGCGTATGCATATTAGTAATTTACCTGTTCTAAAAGAGGTAAAATAAAGGCAAACAGAAATATTGTGTATTCATTTCAAAACACAGTATCACTGAAACTGGAATCTTGGATATAATGGATAACAGGAAAAATGAAACAGAAAAATTTAGAGGGTCCAACATTTTGGACTTTATAGGAACTATGAAGCATATTGACTGAGTAAGCCATAACCTTCTCTTGATCATTCAGTTATTTATTTTTATATCAAAATAAGTTAGTAGTTCCTGCAGAACAAGGATAGGCTGGTGGTAAAAGGCTAATTTGGACTCAGCAATTTTAAAATGGCTGTATTCCCTGGTTTTGAAGTGAAAAATATGTATTTATTTCAAATTTTCACTCAACTGAGAAATATTTAGTTTTCAATGTATTGCCCTTCTTCAGTTTTTGGGGCATTCATGTCTGGTGTTCTGTTTTAGACTTATCTCGTGTGCACATCAAGTCCACGGCTACACACCACAGCTTTAGCTGTAGCTCATAGCAACGGCTGAAGTCAAGGAGCTTAAGGGCTTCTCTTCAAAAGTGCATTTCAGTCCTTCCTTCCTTCCTTCCTTCCTTCCTTCCTTCCTTCCTTCCTTCCTTCCTTCCTTCCTTCCTTCCTTCCTTCCTTCCTTCCTTCCTTCCTTCCTTCCTTCCTTGATAAAGACTTGATAAAGAAAGAATTTTATCCATCACAGAATGTGCACCTACTCCATGACAGTATTCCTGAGTTATATACAGTTTTTCTTTTTTTTCCCTTGATGTGTTTGTAAAGAATAACTACACCAAATCAATACAAAAACCATAGGGAATAACTTCTACCATATATGCATTATAGATACTCCAAATACTCTGAGAATTGTATACATCAGTAACCTCCTATTTTTATAGTGAAAAAATAAAATTGCTTTCAGCATAGCTAGCTTTAAAATTGATATCCCAAAATACATTTATTTTCAGATAGTTGAAGAAAGATGCTTAAACACAAACAATCAGGCCAGGAATATTCAAAGTGCCTATTGCTGGCCTAGTTTTTGAAACAGAGGAGAATAGAATCAGGTTTTTGAAAATACACATACTACAAAGCAGATTTTTTTTAATTGTTGGAGTATATTTTTGAAGAGAATAAAAGAGCTTACAGATTGCTCACCCCTATTTTTGGCATTTACATTTACAGGCCATTGCAAAGCAAACAAGATAGTTACCTCAGATAACAAAAACAATCTCCAAAAGCAGAAATTACTGTCAGTGCTCCCCTTTCATTTTAAAGAGTTCTTTCTCTTATAAAGCTATTACCACTACTTTAATTTATGCAGTTAATTTTTCCGTCCAGTTCATAGGCCAATCCCAAGAGGGAAAAAAATGGCCCCAGCTCTATCCCTTATATAAGACAGGCAGATTTAGCAAGTCTTGATCTGAGAAAGTAGTAATGCAAATGCTTAGGATTAAACATGTGGTTATGTGCTTTTTTTTGAATTAAAATCTGTGTCAGAATGCTTATTTAGCTACAATTCTGATATTAAGAAGTATCCTTGTGTTGTCTGACCAAATACAGAAAGTGGCATTGTCTTGAATGTTCCTTTTGTTTTATACATTTATGGTAAGATACATTGAATATATAAACATCCGTATGGGAGACATAAATTAGCTAATAAACATTTTTTGTCTTATTTTCAAAATTATTTTTGCTTTGCCTATTGTGATATGACTATGACTGAGACCAAGAGAAAACTTCTAGATACAGTGACACAAAGTCTCATACTTGGGAACAGATGCACAGGGATGAATTCTCATAAGATATATTTGAAACTAATAAATGCTGGTGTAAATTGAGTTCTTGGCACATACACCACCCCATACTATTGTTACTGTGTGTCACTACAGCATAAAAGTAGAAAATACTTAAATTATTCAACTATTAAAGGTGTTTCAAATATTAAAGATGTTGGCACCTCCAGCCATAGCTGGCTCATGGGTTGATAAATGCAGAGGTTGGACACAAATAAGCAAGACCAAGGAGCTAGTATTCCTTTAAATCTCAGTTCTCCAGGATGGCCACTTGCACCTGACAAACTGCAAATGTTCTCCACTGGTGTCTTCGGTTTAAATCTCAGGAATGGGAAAATGTAAAAGCTCACTAGGACACAGTGCAGCATAAAGACGCAAGTCGATTTTAAATGAAGTATTTTGGGTACTGGCAGCAGTCAAGCTGTGATAGTAGAAAGCTTATTCTGTGCAAGAAGTTTATTCTGCTGCATGGGCATGTTTAGCAGCCTGTTCTGCACTTCATGCTATTGTGAGGTGGCTGCTATGCAATATTTTGCATAATACCTGCCATGCAAAATGTAGCCAATAGAGCAGAGGCACCTGTCAAAAAACACTTAACTGGGCTAGAACTTCACTGCACAAGAATATATATAATACACATTAAACATGTAATAAGATATATTATACACTATAAAACTATAAATGTGTAGTTTATTCTAATAACTTTTGCATATTCATTATAACACTTCCCCTTTACTCAGAAATTTCCTGTGTAAAATGTGGCTGATCTTGAGATGCATGCTCTCTTTGTCAAGAAAGAAAACATCCACATGACATGAAAGAAATGGGGCATTTCGGAAGGAACGCTACTTTTGGTGGGACATGTGTACAAATAAAGAGTAAATCTCCAAACACCTACAGTTAGTGCAAGATTCTCAGATGAAATGAACAACTTCAAGACTGCTGCTGCTAATATGACATAGTGAAAAAACAGCAAATGTCTCTCCCTTTGCTTTTAATGCCAGTGACAACAAGATCCTGGGTTCCCCAGGCTCATGCTAGGTTGCCACTGCATTGCAGGGAGATAGCTGTTGTGTCAGAGCACATTAACTTTCTTAGCAGGTGGGCAAGGAAAGGCTGTACAAAGAGGTATTAGGTGATTAAGGAGTATGAAAGCATGATAGTAAGTTCAATTAACAGACAGGATGTAGAAACATTTGGAAAATGTTCATGTAACAACAGCAGGAACACAATTTTCAATTCAGCAAAAAATAAGAAATAAAGGATAGGTTAAACCCCCTGTATTCATAAATTAGGGATTATAAACAAAGATTAGAATTACATAGGGAAACAGAAAAGTACAAAAATAATTGCCTTGTTAACCACAACAAATTGAAATTTATGTAATGTTTATTCTCTTGTTATCTTTCCAAATGTCTACTGATTCGTAAATGCAGCTATTGTAACTACACAAATAAGTGATTTACCTTATGTGGAAAAGAGACGCATACTGCTGTCGATTATGCATAGTATTTCAGCATTTTTATTAAAATCACTTATTTACAAGAACAACAGGCTAGATTTACAGAACAACAACAATAAAGAGGAATATAAGTACTAACAGACACAGGAACAGAAATTAAGACCAAATGAAATTAAGAAATATCCTTAAAAGCACTGTATAATACCTTGGTGGCTTACTTGGTACTCATTACATCATGTTTTGTATAACATGTTTTTTGTAATTCTGCCCAGGACACTGCACACATTACTGTGATAAGACCAGAGAGAAGGAATAATGAGGGGGTAGGAGGCTACATAATTCTTCTTGTAAATCTCTTGGGTTTTAGAAGAACTTGTGCATGTTACACAAGTTCATTCTACTCTGTGCAATGACAGTAATCTGGCCAGACTGAAAATGCTTGGAATCTTCAGAAGTAGTGATTTTTTGAAAGCTGGTAAGTGCTACATTTGGGAAAAAATCTTAAAGCTTTTTCTATCAGCTTTTGAAGAAGTCTATAAGCTGTTGAAATTTTTATTTGCAAATAAAAAGTACACTGCTTGCCATTTTTGGGGAATAAGTGTTGTTTCAGATCATTGTATGATAGAGTATTATAATTCTGGTACTTCTAAAGGTTCAGTAAAATGCACAAGTACTATGCATGTATGACTTTGTATATGTCAAAATAATTTTTAAAAGCTTTATCTTTAGGAGAAAAAGTGTTATCTTATGAAACTTTAATAGTGTATTGTCAACATCAGTTATGTAATTGCAGACATTTTTAGACAGTCATTTTCAATGTTTCTTTTAGATTGGGAAGATGCTAAAACAAGAGAGTCCACTAACAAGAAATAAAAGAAAATAATGTCAAGCACTTCTAAACCTCTTCAAAATTACAGAAAGTGTCAAAAGAATTATGAAAACAATATTATGAAAACATTATTAAAATGACAATCATGTCAGGTTGTCCCTTGTGAACTCTTGAAGTCATAGTTGGTTTATCTTTCTTTTTCTTTCATTCAAAACAAGCAAGCATACAAACAAAAAAATCCACACCAGAACCAAAAACAACCAAACAAAAATACACATCAAAATTAAAAAATTAAAACCCCATTTTCATTGCTTCCTTGGTGTTACAAACTATGCTATTGAAACAGAGATCTTCTTGAAAGAAGCAGCCACTTTTCCAAGTATAGAGAATCAAACACCAAACAAAGAAAGAAATCAAATCAGTCCTCTGTGCACATCCCCCTGGCCAGCCAGATTGTATGTCACATTTGGAACAGTTTCTATGCCGAATCAAACCTTTCATTCCCAAATATACTGATGTAGAGAAAGCCAAGGGCCAGATTTCAGTTTCAGTCTTCAACTATTTTGTTTCAGAGCATGATCAGAAGTCAACATCGATAAATACTGTTTTTGTGCATGGAAAATACCCTTTTACTCCACTAAATCTCTTCTCAATCTGTTAGGGTTTTCTGCAGCATTTTAGAGCTAATCATTCATGCCTTTGTCTTGCCCGTGAAACTGCATCCCTGTTAATTGATGCCTGACTTTTAAACTTACCCTGCACAGGATCAGTTTTGTTTCCCTTCAGCTTCCTACATAATTTATGTAAACCACCAGAGGACTACCTAAGTGCTGGCAGCAGATAACATGATGTTCAGCTTTAGCTGTCCTACATCCTATCATGACCTCCAGCCTGGCTAGGAAGGAATGAGCTGGTCAAAACGAATCAAAGCCCAGTCCTAACTGGAAATAGTGGAGAAAATTATTTATGGACAGTCCTGCCACAGTGTTCTGAAAGTGAACACTGCTTTGTGTGCCGTGTATGGCTGTTGCTGGGTTCTTGCTGATGCTACACTTGGGCCAAAAAGCATCAGTTAAATTAGTAGTCAATAATGTCTTTATATCTAGGAAATTCCTTCCAGTTCTGCCAGAAGAATGGTTTCCTGTGACTGAACTACAACCTGAAACAGAGCTGGACATGAAACCACTGATGAGTAGGGAACTCCAACCTAGCCAGCTGTTGCATTTCCTTAGTGGCACAGGTACCACACAAATAGAGGACCTTCTACTGGTTTCATGTAGAATTTTTGATTTGATTCAATGACTCTTTCTTTATATTTTTAGGTGGTCCCAGATACTGAGGAGACTGCTTGATCTTGTGGAATGATACATGTGTTCTTTTTACACAGCAGGACTTTATAGGATAAGCATAAATAAGTGGAAGATGAAGACTGTCAACTGTTCTTGAGCTTCAAATTAATTTCTCTATCAAGAGGACCATAAAAAAATTCTTTTTCCTGTGAAAACTGAATTTTCTGAATTTTCAAATTTTCTGTGCCTGTAGCTATATTATATTAACACCGCTTCTCCTCCCTCTTCCACTTTCCCAGTTCTTTACACTGTAAAGTATATTGTTTTGGTTAAATATTTCCATCAGCTATCTCATTCTATAGGATCTGAAAAACACAGTTTTCTAAATATATAGTAAATACTGTGAAATTGTGTATTTCTGAAAGTGTAATTTTCTCTATACATGCTATAGAAATATAATTTTGAATTAGTATGTTCTGTTTGCAGAGTCAGATTGTGATATCACTGAGAAATATCTGCATATAGCAGTGGTTCTTTGGCAGAATGAAAGGAAGTGGCAGAATGACAGGAAAGGAAAGGATGAAAGGAAGTAACAGAATGAAATGAAAACTATATGTGACATGGTCAAGCCACGTAGGCACTGGTAAAGCTAAACACTCAATTAGGTGAAGTGTAGTAAACCTGTATTGATACTTGGCAGAGAAAAACTGTGATTTACCAATATTGGAGAAAAGTATAATATTTGTTACCTTAGTGAGATTTGAGGATTTATGCAGTTGTCAACCCAGATTTTCCTCTGATGGCACTTTAAATTAAGGTCCCAGGGAAAAAAATATTAATAGGTGAAACAGAATTGATAATTAAAATATAGTGTCTTAGGAAGAAAAGCTGTAAAAGACATAAACTGATAAATGAACAGAAGTATGATGCCTACAGGAAAGAATATTGCATGCAATTTGGAAATAGGATCTCTCTTTTCCTTGGTAGTTGCAGCTTATGAAACTGTTGCTCGTGTATTTTTCTATAATTCTTCTGCACCATCCATACCTTATATTGCCTTGTAAGTGTGATCAAATGAATATTAAAGAACAGAAGGTGTAGGGGTTTGGTGTACTTGGTAAGATTTATTTTACATATCAAACCTGAATTTAAGCAATGCCATGTACTGCTTATATTGAACTGCATATCCTGCATTAAAAAAAAAAAAAAAAAAAAAAAAAAGAATGAAGGAATACTGAAAACAAAAACTGTTATGCCAAGGAATTTTGGATTTGCTCTTCTTCATGTTAAAATATTTTTTTAAAGAAAATCTGTTCCTAAAGATCAACTTCTGAATATAATACAAATCCTAAAGACACATTAAACATTAACAAAAACTATTTAGCAAATAAGAACACTAATTAAAAAAATCACAGAGACAGCCACATTTGACTAGTTGACACCAAAAAATAACGCAAAATACATCAGAAATTTTCTTTTCAAAAATTAGGAACAAGAGAAGGGAGTCAGCATTCAGTAGATGTGAGGAAAAATCTGCAGAAAAATATATTTATGAAGTATACAGAAAGAAAGGATCATTACACATACTTATAACGAAATCCATAGGGTTTCCACAGGAACTTGTTTGAATTAAAGCATAATTTTTAGACAAAGCAAGATTAATTTGAAATTTGCCAGCAGGGAATAATTTATTTTGTCCTTTTCTAAAGCAGCAGTAGCAACAGTTTTTGCTTATCTTGTTAGAAATCTAAGCTAATATCTCCAAACTAAACTCATGCCATGTGAATTTACTGGGGTTTTATCTTTAAAACTTACCCTTTTCATTGCTGTCTTTCTTTCTTACTGTGACTTGCTGAATATCTTGCTCTATAAAATAGGTTATAGAGCTGGAAATGGTCTGTGGCATGGAAGCTAGTCCTGAAGTCCTCACTCAGCAAAGTACAGGTTTTGTGCAAGTGGCTTTGTCCGTGAGTCTTTGGTGCAAAGGTGGTGCAGCAGCTCCAGCTCCGGCTCTGTTGGCACATCCTGGTTACAGCAGCTCTTCTGAGTCACAGACTGCTCATAGCAAATGTAGCCCAACCAAACCTGCAAAGCCCAGTTCTGTTCTTGGTTACACTGATACAATTCCAAATAGATACTGGCCTGTTTTATTCATTTGTGGCTCATACTGGTGTTCATGTCTTTGGATGTGAAATCAATGTTTATTCAAGCAACTTCCCACTCACATAATATTACTGTCCACACTGAAATTATGGAAAGATTTGACTAAGAGAAGACTTCAGAACTTTTGTAAATATTCAGTTAGAGTATAATTTGCTACCAAATTGAAACTTGCTTGATGCTGAAGTAGAAGCAACTGTGCTGAATTTATTTGAGCTGCATTTTGTCTCAAACTACCTCATAGTTTTATTTAAAGTTCTGCATGCTTCAGAGGAATTTGGAATAATAAATGTTTCAGCCAGGCTGTGTAAAAAGTGTTAGTAGGTATTTCCTTTCACCCTAGCATGAGTTTGGGAGAATGAGCTCTTACTCTCATGTATACTTGATGCAAGACTGCAAAGAAACATGCTGAGATTTTGGTTTTGTTTTTGTTTTTGCTTTCCATATCTGGAAATAAGAAAATGATAGCAGTGTTTCTGTACTCCCAGTAAATAAATATTCCACATTAACTGTATTTTGAAGTTTAGATATGTACCAATTCATTATTTAGGCATAATAAAAAAATATTAAAAATTAACCTTTATTGAAAAGTTATGGGGTTTGACATAATATCCTAAGGTGAACCCAAGGACAGATAACACTCTAGCAAACTGGCTGTTAGCTTCATTAATGACAGATTTCCCCAAGATTATTGCTATTAGAAACTAAATTCAGTTGTTTAGAACAGAAATTACATAATTTCAGTTGCTCTGCCCACATTTAAATAAGCTGTAGCATGATTTGAGGCATCTTTGGGAGAGCAGCTGTTTTTAGTTTAGACTTTCAGTCTTTAGCTTAACTATCTTGGACTATGTATTTTCAGTAACAATCCTAAACTAGTATATTAGCAGCATATAATTCAGCTAAAAATCTAAACATTAAAATTAGGCAGAGAGGGCACGAAGATCTGAAATGACATATACTCCAGCTTCAATATGGCTAGAACTGATGACAATTAAAATTCATCTTCAACCTACCCAGGAGTATTTTCCCTGCATCTGTTAGGAACTTTTCTCTCCATGCTTTTCTTTCACCACTATTACAAAAGAGAAATGCAGTCAAATGGAAACTAGTGTAAACTCCATGCAAACAATTCATACAGCTTCAGTATTGCTCTATTTTACTGAAGCAATGCAGAGGATTGTACTACCAGCACAATGCTTAAGAAACAGCAGTAGATTTTGAATAAAGAGCTCTGCATTCCACTGGCAGCTGAAGAGATCAAACAGAAAATATGCCAGCAGTATAGACCAATGCATTATCACCCCCTCCCTCTTGCTGCATAACTGTGCTTCATAATGTGCCATAACATTGGCAAGCACAGCTCAGAGCTTTTTAAGAACACAAGGAAGCTCATGAATAATGGTTGAATCAGGAAAGTGATAATTAAATGAGACAACTGAATGCCGGTGGAGTCCCCAGTGGAAAACACTGTCAAGTGAAGATCATCTTCATTTTCCTAGGTTTAGCAGTACAACACTAAAGATATTTTTCAAACCAACCTTTTAATAAAAATATTAAGGTTCCCAGAAAGCCATGAGGTATTTTCTTGTATGTGAGCTCTGTTTTAAAATCGAACGTACATGATGTCCTTCAAAGAGAAAAAAATAAAAATAAAAGCTTTCATTCTTGATTCAGTGCCATAAAATATTTTGCTGGTTTACCAAACTAGTTGACACTATTAAAGTTATATTGTAAAATGTGGCAACCAATAATGGGTAAATTGTAAGCATCTTGGCTTAAATGTTTGCTTCATGTTTCTCCTTGTATTGGGAGGTATAGTTAGTTTTGTTCACCTCCAGTTTCACCAACTTCGTGGCCTTAGAGCAAACATGGTTAGCTGCTGTTTGTCAGTGGCTAGTCTCAGATTTTTATACAATAAGCACCTCTACTGTCTCCCTGTCCTGTCAGCAGACCATGCTCCTCCTGCAGTTGTGCTGCAAGGAGAGGCTGCCATGCTCGTAGCACATTACTGAACAGGCAGTGGGTCTCAGAGCCCGGAGTTGCGAGCCATACATGTAGATTCTTTTTTGGTTTTGTACTCTCCAACTAAGTGCTCTCCCACAGTTCACCCATCGAAACAGAAATGAGAAATGAGTCTTGTTATGGAACAAAAACCTGCTTTTTGTAAAAGCACTAGAAGTCAAAGTGATTAAATGGTTTGACATTCATGTGGACATGATGGCAAAATCTGACTGTAACACAACAGTTTTTGTGACTTATGGTGTGTGTAATATGCATTAATTCATCCATTTTAATTTGAAATAAAGTCTTGTTCCTATATCACCTGACTTGTCATTCTTAAAAAAAAAAATAATAGCCAAATTGACTGACAATGGATCTCAAGGCTGCATTTCAAACAAATTCAGAGCTTTTTCTTTAAATTGGCAGTTTTATATATCTTCCTGAAAGGATATTTTTAGCATCTGAACTGCCTGAATTAAAAGATCTAGAAAAATTATTTGGGGCATGTTTTTGTTAAAACACCATACAGACTATTAGCATTTATCATATTTATGTGATTTTTTCAGCAAAATTTCAGTTTCAGTCTTTGCTATGCTGGTAAATGCAATGGAAGTTTGAAGAATCTTTATACTACAAAAGGACAAAAGCTTGAAAGCTTTATCACACTTAAATCAAGGTGGCAGAAACAGATTTCTCTCGCTTTTAGAGGGAGGATGTAAAAGCAGTGAAGATTATTTATTCACAGACCATTGTAATTCACAGAACCTTAATCCATTGTAATCAAGATTCTGGGTTGGGTGTATATAAAAGCATAAACTGCTCTTAACCCACACAAGAAGAATTAATAATATGAAATTTCTTTTTTTTTTTGTGTAAGGAAACTTAGAGTTGCTCTCCCTCTCACTTTGCCAGGTGCCTCAGAAAACTTGGCCTGTGCAGATTTTAACATATAATGGGTGCTCACAAATTTTTACACTCTCTTAGTTGCTCCAGATGCAGTTTATGGTGCACAAAGGCAATATTTTCCTACCAGAGGAAATGGAAGTGGCGGTGGGCTGGTTGCAGAGGTGGAGGTGGAGGCTTTTATCCCTGTGTGGGATGACCACGGTGTTCATTCCATACCACCAACGCCTTCACTGCTTCCAGCAGGATAAGCTGACACCAGAAACCAGAAGTTTTTCTTAGCAGGCTTGCTGGAGCAGAGTGGGCTATTGCCTTAAAACCCTGGTGAGCTGGATTCCTTCTGCTGTCCATCATCTCCCCGCTGTCCCGTTTTCCCTCTGGAAAAGGATCACAGACCGATGGTGCTGAAAGGGACAGCTCTGAGGCGCGTCCGGGCCAGCGGGGCCGGGGCGCGGGGTCAGCGCCCTGGCGGAGGTGCTTCACATGCAGAGACAGACAGACACACTGACACACGGACACACAGACACCCCCACATCGTGCTGCAGAGATTTGGAGGTGGCAGCGCAAGCAGCTGAAGAGTGCTGAGCTCAACCAGTGCCTGCACGATCCCTATTTGGATGAACTAACTTCCAGGGTTTGTTTGTCCCTGTTTTCCATGCGGGAGATCTCCTCACCACATTACCTTTCAAATATCTGGTGAGCACCATCTTCGGGAAGTTGGGGTTTTTTTTCCCTTTGTTCCCAGTGGTGAATACCCTTTTGTGGGTAAATCACCTTCTCTTTTTGGTACTTGTTACTAATACTGCTGCTGTTATTGTGGTTTTAGTAAATTTTTATTTCAACTCATAATTTTTCATTTATTGTCCCTTCCTTACCAAAATGGACTGGGGAAGGGAGTGGCTTATTTGGAATTTAATTGTCCTGCTGGGATTAAAATCAGCACAGACAGTAGAACTTCATAGGCTAGGACACCCTTCTGAAAGCTGGAAAACTCTGAATCCCCTCGGTTCTCAGGAAAACAGGATGACGTGGAGTAATTATTTAGATGGTTATTTCTCAGTTGTATTGGTTTGCTGATCCACTGTGCTGGCACATGAGCAAGCTGGTGAAACAGCAAATGAAGGTTCTCGCTTAGGATGGCATAACTACTAAAATGTAGTTCTACACCAGCTTGATTTCTCTCCCACATACTAGAAATTAAATAGTTGACTTGAAAAATTCTTAGTTTTTTGTTTAATTTTAAGGATTTCTCAGTTATATTGGGGGAGGGGGGAGCAGGAAGTGAAAATTGCTAGGAAACAATAAATCTAAACAGATCACTTCCATTTAGCTGTCAAACCAAAGAAGAAAGAGAAAATACAGTCTAGGCTAAGAGGACACCCTAAATCATGTTTCATACTTTTTCAGATAGTGCCTATGACACTGCCATTATGGAAAAACAGACAGAGATGAAGTTATGCAGAGTGATGTTACCAACTACACATTAGAGATGGGTCAGATTATTTATATGTGACTTCAGAAGAGTAGTGTAGAAAGCTCCTTATAGCTTCCCATATGCTAATCTGTATAAAAAGTGTTGGGAAAATATCTTGAAGTGCAATATAAAGGAGAAATTTAAAACTTTGGTCTTCTTAATAAAGTTAGAAGTGTCAATAAAAAAATACAAAAATTCCTTACTTTCTAAAAAAATAAGGTAAAATTTGTTGGCCTGGGGTACCAGAATTAATTTCAACCTTGGTGTTGGTAATCTTTAGGGGGAATTATTTTTTGGTGAATAGGCTATTGTTATCCTTTCAAAAAGATTAGACTATTGCCCACATTTTGTCCCAGATATAGCTAAATAATACTTGTTTTAGGCTAGGATGTCAATAAGAAGGAGAAAAAACTATGTGAAAAAAAGCAAATACTGAAAATGAGTAAGCACCTTAAATAATCTTTAAAAGTTCATCATTTGTTGTGAGTGCATCTTTAAAGTTGTATGGCATTGGTTTAATTTAGATCACATGTGAAAAATCTTACAATATCATTCTTGATGCCAAAACAGATAAAGAAATCTGGAAGGTCATAATCTCACAATCTAGTGAAGTAGGAAGGATCTGAATACCACAATGCTTTGAATTACTACTTTTTGTTTGCCACTGCCTTTCAGGTTAGCTTGAAGTATCACTCTTAAATGGCTTCAGTATTCACAGCTGAAGGAAGCACAGTATTCACAGCTGTAGGAAAGACATGACAATTTTTAGGTAATTCACAAGTTTATCAGAAGAAAAGTTAAATTTCACTCAGGAGAGAAATTTATAGCTGAAAACCATCAAATTACTTTTTCTCCAGTTTTGGCATGCACTGAGACTGTGAATAACAAGGCACTTAAATTCTGACAAAAAAAGAGTGAATACAGCCCCAAATTTATTATCTTGTATCTTATTAGCCAAAAGTTTTGGGGTTTTGTATTCTTCAGTTGTCCTAGAATAAATTTTATCAAGGGGCTAATCTTTTCTTTCTCTCAGGTACAGAGAAATCTCAGTGTTAGGAAAAGTCAGAATTTTATGGATTGAGTCCTTTTCTCCCGAGGGTTAACACTTGCCATCTTCATAAAAATTCATGTTAGTTGGTGAAGATATGAATCTTTCCAGAGCCCAAGTTATCACTTGGCTAAGTAAATATTTGCAAGAGTTTAGTAAATAAAATCTGCAAAACACGCCTCCCTTAGGATATGGCTTGATCATACTTTGCTACACTTCATATCTGCTACACACAGGAGAGGTATTCCATTGATCCCCTTTTTTAATTAAGGAGACCTATGCTAATCCACACTGATTTTAGGATCTAGAATGACATTACAAACTGTATGGAAGTCTTCCTGGTCAAAGAGCAGGCAGCTGACTTTCTTATTTAAAACTTTATTCCCGATTCAGACAAAAATCTTTAAATTTAATTAATTTTAGAAAATCATAGCACTTACTGGTACAAATAAATAATTCTGGGGACCCTATTTCATGCATTTCATTCTCTAAAAATCAATACAATAATTACCCTTTCACCTTCTATATGTTTAGATCATTTAGATGTGGTGCATGGTGTTTCTGGGCACATCCTGCTCCCTCACTGAAGCAGGATGGCACCATGGGATTTCCAGCATGCCTGCCTGAGGAGCACTGCTGAGGAGAAGAGACCTGTGCTAAATGCACAACAAATGAAAGTGAGACCTGTTTACACAATCCAACACTGAAAAATTAATGAAAATCACTAAACTCAGGAGTTCCACTAATCAAACTATCCTTTGACTTTCTTTTTTGAGAGGTAAATATAAAAGAAATAGTTAAGAAAACAAAACAGAAGAGAATGGGACAGATGTCAAACAACTAAGAAACCTACAAAGACTAGATGAGGCATGATAAGAAAAAAAAAAAAAAAAAAAAAAAAAAAAAAAAAAAAAAAAGAAAAAAAGAAGACTCATAGTCCAGAAATATAAACCAGGAGCTTGAATCAGGTTGTCAGGTTGTACATTTCTTCCTCATAGCAGATGCAGGAGTCCTTATGTGCTTAAAAATACCGACCCAAGTGGCACATGCATGATTGCCAAGGAGGCCTGTGAGCCAGAGAAAAACTTCTATCTCATGGTTCTTGAATTCCAGTGCAATAATTTTATTTCTTGATCACATTGAAAATCCGTTTGGACAAGATTCCTAAGCATTTAGAAAAAACTCTGTTTGCCAATTTGTGTGACAACTTTTATTTGTTATTTGTGATACATAAATCACAATTGGAAACACTTATATAATTTGTTTGTTCATATGTACCTCAGCTGTAAAGAAGAGTGGGTAAGAAAGAGCCCTAGGTACCGGCTTATGTGATGATTCTCCTGATATAGCATCAGGATTCTCCATATAGCATCAAGAAGGCTTAGATGATGAAAGCCTGATGTAATTAGGCAGCCTAATAATAATACTACTATGAATTTTAGAAGTTCTCTCTTTTTATTATATTCCATGGACCATTTTCATGGACACTACAGTATCTAACTGCAACAAATGTGACTTTTCTCCAACTAAAAAAAAACCCAAACAATTAGGGTCTTTATGTAGTGACTCAGCACAAAATGTTTTTGCCCAAGTGGTGGATTTTTCACAGCTGTTAGTCCATTTTATGAAACATGGATGCATTGAAACTGTTTTACAGCCTTGAATAAGGCATCTAAGTTAATGCTCCAGTAATTATATTGTGTAATATTAGAGAGTTCATTTCATAATGCCTTAATTAAGGAATCATGTTATCAGAATGTACTTTCAGGGACTAAACACTTTAATTATTGTGCCAAATTTGGTAAAAAGCTGTCAACTGTTTGTGAAATGAAAGTAGAAAATGTTTTCAAGAAGTGCTTTGCTTTTCTCCTCCTCTCTGAAGACACCTGTTGTATAACAGAGAACACAATTTTAGTAAGCCTGAAGGTTCTTTTCTCTTTTTGGTGCATGTCACTGTCTCCCATTAATTTTACATAGCAAACAAAAAGTTGCAAGCACTTCTTTGAAACCTAGAGATTGTATTTTACCAACTTGTTTCTTGTGGTGAGTTGATCTGTTTTGTAAGGTGTGACTTCTATAAATCTAATTTATTTGTGAAAAGTCTTTTCTCCTTTATGACCTACGTGCCCTGTAGACTGCTTCCTCAGCTAGGCCTCATACTCTGCTTTGACCATTCTTTAACTGCCCAACTTTAATCACCATCACTTTCAAGAAGTACTGTCTGTCAAGTATATTGATATTAGCAGTAGATTTTAAAATTACTGTGGTTGGGAAGAGACACACATTCCAAGTGCCAGCTGTGTTCAAAGAAGGCCACTTATTCTAAAATGTGCGCAATTAAATGAAAATTATGTACATTGAAAAATGGTAGTCTTTGAAGTTTCTCATTTATTACTGTAGCAAATAAAGTAATTTGGTCTGAAGTAATTCACACAATCCAGTAATTACCTTTTAAAATTCTTCCTATGGTGCACTGAAGTTACATAAGTACATGCTATGACTTTGGTAACACCAAAGAGTCAAACAGCATCAAAATCATATTTTGTAGAATGAATTCTACCCCCTAAAAGGATCAATTTCTTTTTTGAAAAGGAATACAAGCCCTAAACACTATCTTTTTATTTATTTACATATATTTCTTCCCTTCCCTTCCCTTCCCTTCCCTTCCCTTCCCTTCCCTTCCCTTCCCTTCCCTTCCCTTCCCTTCCCTTCCCTTCCCTTCCCTGAACTTCCCTGAACTTCCCTGAACTTCCCTGAACTTCCCTTCCCTGA